>NLAL01000089.1:50234-65153 GCA_002374735.1 Metschnikowia sp. 13-106.1
ACTATTACTATTACTATTACTATTACTATTACTAACTATTACTATTACTATTAATTACTCAACTAGTCGTAGTCAGAGAGTCAGAGTCAGAGTCAGAGTCAGAGTCAGAGTCAGAGGTCTAGTCAAAAGTAGTAATGGAGTAAAGAGTTATGGACTATAGAGCTGGTACTGCGGTGTGGAAAAGTAGTATATATAAGCAGTTGAGTAATGGTAGAATCAGTAGACTAGGGATGTAGAAAGGATCGTTATAGTGGAGTCGTGGAGTCGTGGAGTCGTGGAGTCGTGGAATAGTAGGAAATCTGTCTAATCTGATAGTATATGGAGCTACTGATACTCGACAGTTAGACAGTTATATGGCAGAGTTATATGGCAGACAGTTATATGGGGAAATTTATATGGCAGAGTTATATGGTAGACAGTTAGTAATAGTAGACTATTGGAAAGTAAAGTACCCCAGCCACACATTGTCTCCTATTTCAGTAGGCAGTCTCTAGTAGCCCAGTATCTATACGGACCTGAACCTAGACATGCCATCCATACTATTTTAGCTGGTGTTAAATCACTGTGTCCAGTATAGTTACTGCTACACGGTTAATCCTTAGGTACAGTTCACTATACTCATGTAGTTGGTCAAGTCGTAGTGAAGTGCACTTCTCATTTCCACTATGAAGCTATTTAAGCACTGTGACTACTTATCTCTACAGCACTAACAGCTAGCTAAAAATTATAACACACCACTTACTCACTATAATTAACTAAATGCGATAAGTTGTAGTCCACTATAACCAGGGCATTAATAGAGCCGTCCAATCCTAACAATGGTCAAGTTCTTAACACCGTCTCCTCAGTCACCATTGTATGAGGTACCAAGATGAAAAGTCATAGCATAATGGACCCAACAGTATATATTATGAAGTGGTCATATTTACCATAGGCAGTGCTACCTATTGAGGTATTATGAAGCCTCTGCCTTAGATATCCTTTGTATATCACCATCTACCAACTATCGTTGTACGAGATACCATGATGGTGTGCGGCGAAGTCCACTATTGTTCTGGTGCAAATTATATAAGCATTTCAAATTCCTTCTTTCAAAAATCAGCGAATGAACTTAGTAAACAGTACCTGACGTAACAAGAATCTAACATATGATATGGAGATCTACTCTTTTATACATTTATGCCTGACTAATACTATGCTCGTTGATTTGTTTTGGACATTAGAACACTGTACCTTATCTAGAACCTTACCATTGTTTTGAGGAAGAGGTTTTAGAATGCCAGTTTCTCTCAAAGTTATATAAGCCGCTCCATTCCTCTCTAAGGATCCACAACAGGGTAGTATCAGTAGAGCTATATGTATAGTGGAGAGTATAGGATAGTATAGTGGAGAGTATAGAGTTAATAGTGTAGAGTATAGAGTATATTATAGAGTATAGTATAGAGTATAGAGTATAGTATAGAGTATAGGATAGTATAGTGGAGAGTATAGAGTTAATAGTGTAGAGTATAGAGTATATTATAGAGTATAGTATAGAGTATAGAGTATAGTATAGAGTATAGAGTATAGTATAGAGTATAGTATAGAGTATAGAGTATAGTACAGAGTATAGTATAGTGGATAGTATAGAGTATAGAGTATAGTATAGAGTATAATATAGAGTATAGAGTATACAGTAAATAGTACATAGTATAGAGCATAATATAGAGTATATAGTATGCTCTATTGTAGTAATTGTATGGAGACGTGGTACGAGTAATAGATGTCTAGGTGACGCAGCTGCATCGCTTATACACCAGGCGATAACGGCCGCTCTTTATCGCTGCTCCACTCTTCACACTTGACACCAGCCAGAGCCTGACTCCCACCACCACCAAACTCACACACCATCATAGCCACGTCGTACATTCCGCACGGCAACAAAGACGACCTTTCGGCTCACACGGAAACAAAGACGACCTTTCGGCTCATACGGAAACAGAGACAACCTTTCGGCTCACACGGATACGTTTCTCCTGCGTGTGTTCGGACTACATTCCGTCTACAGTCGCTTAAAGAAGAACTACCATTACTAAGATGAGGAGGACCTGCTAGGCATGCAAGCGCCCATAAGTATGGAGAGCACGGGAGGTTTCACAGAGAGTGTTTTGGGCGCTGATAATAATAGTATACTGCCAATTCTAGGTACCTAAATCTGTCTCAGGACATGACACAACATGAAAAAGACAAAGAAATAATATGAGCGAGAAAATTGCATGGAACATAAAAGGTGGAAGGTGAAAAGAGGGGTAAAAGACCGACACGAATACTTAAGTTCCACAACTATACCATTGATTTGGCACCCAACAATATGACCTCATAGTTTATGGACCTAAGTAAGGTGAAGTTGAACAAAGAGTGTATTGTAGTGTAGTGTAGTGTATAGTGGTGTGTAGTGTATAGTGGTGTGTAGTGTATAGTGGTGTGTAGTGTAGTGTAGTGTATAGTAGTTTATAGTAGTATAAGTGGTGTATAGTGGTGTGTAGTGTAGTGTAGTGTAGTGTAGTGTAGTGTAGTGTAGTGTAGTGTACTGTAGTGTACAATGTATTGTATAATGTAGGTTACTGTTTTGGGCATAATACAAAGTATAAAAGACTCCTGATGACCATTGCTGGGGTTTAGCGTAGACTCAAATACTGAAATGGACAGTGTACTTACCAATGGTATGTTGAACAATAACCAAAGCATTAATCTGAGTACTGCATGTTATGCTTTGGTTTCTTCAGCTTCTCTGTTTACCAAGTTTCGCCGATGCCTCCTAGAAAATCCATGACAACTTAGGTAGACTGGTCTGGCATAGAGGAACGTTTGCAACTTATATACACTACCCCGTCATAGAGGAGTAGAGGGCGTAAGCAGGGCAAAGGCGGCCTAACCTCGGATCGTTCACTGCAGGCTTTAAACTTTCACATAGGTCGTTTTCTACCACATACCAATTATGCGGAATAAAGTAATGTGGGTGTACTGATGTGGTGGAGCAAGTGTTTGATCTTGAAGTCTCCCGCATCCAACAGCACACTTTATATACCCACATGCATATGTTACATGCAGTTCCATGCATGTAGCCAGCAATGCAAACTCCAATTACCAAGTAGTTATAAGGCTGGGAAGCACGGTGTGGTGGTGTGTGCAGGAGTTTGCAGTCAATTCGCGGGACGGCAATTCCAGACGTCATGCACATAACGCCCTCTACCATTTTTGTGCAGGAGCCACCCTTTCCGCATTCCTCGGGTATCCAACCATACCCTCAAGATCCTAGATGATGCGTTTTCTATATGGTAATTCAATGGGTAACTTTGTAAGATGTAATGGGATAAATTCAAGGACGAATTTAGGGACGTTTCAGTGACGAATTTAGTGGGTCGTGCGAATACCAATGTCCGAGGCCAAGGCCGCGCGCTTCGACTCGTCCTGTCTGGGCATAAACCGAGACCGGCCGCATGGACGGCATTTCGCAGCATCGGCCGCAAAACTTCTCGTTTCTCCGCATTCCTCTCCTCTTTCCACCAGTCACTCCACGTGTCTTTTTGGCGTGAACCTAGACCCGTAAGTGTGTTTTTATATTTTTCAGGTGTTTGTATTTGTGTTCTGTTTATCTTGTGTTTGTGTTTGTCTTGTGCTGTGTTTGTGTCTGTGTTTGTGTCATCTGTGGCGTAATTAAGAGATATAAAAGCCGCCGTTCCCCTCCGTGCCCATCCCAATACCAGGCACTTTGACTCCCACCATTTCTCTGCCCCAGGACCGCCACTGTGAAGTGAAGCACAACTGTGAAGTGAAGCACAGAACCAGTCACCCCAAAATCAAACAATCCTTTTGGAAGCCATAGTATTGGATAGTGTTGAACTTTTTGGTGCATTTTTTGTTCACGTTTTGCTGCATTTTTTGGTGCATTTTTTGTTCACGTTTTGCTGCATTTTTTGGTGCATTTTTTGTTGAACTTTTTGTTGAACTTTTTGGTGCATTTTTTGGTGCATTTTTTGTTGCATTTTTTGTTGCATTTTTTGTTGCAATTTTTGTTGCAATTTTTGCGAGCTTTTGATTGGTCGCGTTTTTATTGTGCCTTTCAGTGTGCTTCAATTTGGTGGTAAATCCAGGTCTGGACGTTATTGAGTGTTTCAGAAGTGTTCAAAAAAATAGCGTTAGAATTTAGTGTGCGCTTTATTTATTGGTGTGTGAAGTGTGCGTGAAAAGACGAACACTGAGTCTTGAAGTTAGACCAACTGAGACTGAACTGACACTCTGAGAAACTGACTGAGACTGAGACTGGGATAAATCTTACATACAGTCCAAGAAAGTCCAAGAAAGTCCAAGGAAGACTAAGGGTTACTACCGGATTAAACTGTCAAGTGTCAATCTTGAGTTATTCTTGAGTTATTCTTGAGTTATTCTTGAGTTATTCTTGAGTTATTCTTGAGTTATTCTTGAGTTATTCTTGAGTTATTCTTGAGTTATTTTTGAGCTAGTGTTAGACCAGAGTTAGGAGTCTTTGAAATAGAGCCTGGGTTCTACAGTTAGAAACGTGTCATAGAAGTGACTGCTGACTGACTGACTGGACTAGGAAGACTGATTTGAAAGTCCAAAAGTCCGAGTCTGAGCTACTGATACAAGCTGTCAGAAGAGACTGGCAAGGGATTAAATTTGACCTTTTTCTAGGTTTCAAAAGTATATAGTCTAGTGGATTATATCTGACAGACTGGACTGAGGCTGAACTGAACAGAGACAGAGACAGAGACAGAGACAGAGACAGAGACAGAGACAGAGACAGAGACAGAGACAGAGACTTCGAAATCAGGATTGTACTGAACAAAGAGTCGTGAAAGGTTCAACAAAGTTTAAAGGGTCAGTTCAAACTTCTCTGGGCCTGAGAGAGAAAGAATCTTCTTCTAGTGACTGAGAGATCAAGAGAAACCGAACCTTTTGACAAACTTTCCGACGAAATTCTGAACGAGACAAGAGCCTGATCCAAAACTTGACAGAAACAAGGACCTTGACAAATCCAAATTCTGTTCCGACTTCGATCCGTCTCCGGCTTCAAATTCTATCTCGACTTCCAGGATAGTCTCAGACATTTTAAGTGTGACTGTGAGAGCGACTGTGAGACTGCGAAAGAGGCTGAGAGCGAAAGTGGCCCTGCGACACTGAGACTGAGAGACTGAAAAAGAGGCTGAGAATATCTGGACCTCCAGATCCAACAATTCACTTTCTCCCCATTTTCGCTCCTTTCCATCCATTCATTTACCATCTCCCTTCTACAGTTTTCCTTCCTTTTTTTCCGTTAATCACTCATCCTGCATTGGTGATTCCCGTTCCTTACCACACCAAACCATAAAACGACACCCTCCAATACTTCCTACTGAGCTGGATTGAGGAAAAACAATCCAGAAACAGAAAAAAAACAGAAACAGAAACAGAAGGACAAACTCTGAAACTGAAACTGAAACAAAGACACAATCTGAAACAGATAAAATCAACTCAAAATCATCGACTTCAGGTTCCTGCATGTTGGCGTCTCAGGATATCTACCGAGACCATTCCGCACAAAACACTTCGGTGTCACCCCAAACCCTCGAGTCTCTTCCTGCCTTTATGGGACACTCGGGCCTGAAGACGTTAAACCCGGACCTGCTCCGCCACGTTTATGCAGGACAGTCCTCCGATGAGAGCCGGAAGTACCCTTCGATTCAAACCGTGCTCAATGCGGCCATTAAGCCCCTGAACTCCCAGATTCCCCCAAACCAGGGGGACAAAGACCATGAAAACAGTGAAAAGAGTGAAAATTGTCGATCCTGCATGCATGGGGATTCGGAGAAGAACTCGTCCAGTTCATTTTTGGATTTTGAGTATGACCACCAAAACTTGGGGCTCAGCGCTCATAACCAGAATTCGATGCCCAGTGCTCATAACCAGAATTCCATTCCCACGATTCTACGTCAAAAATCCGTCCAAAACTCCATCCAAAACGTCCTAAACCAAGACGCTACCCCCACCACCCTCGACACTTCCATCCAGAATGTCCTCAAGGCCTCCATGTCCTTTTCTCCCACTGATAGGGCCGGTCTCTTCTTGCTGCCGGTGATGTCCCAGGACTCGCAGGACTCCAGTGCCCTTTCGGCGTCGTCCATCACAGAAAACTATACGCTCAAAGACCCGCTGGTGAACTTGACCCACACGCAGAACTTCTCGCCGTTGCTTTCGTTGCCCATGGAAATCCTCCACCAGATCATCGAGATCGTGTACTACGATGAAAACTCCGCTTCCATTCCGGCCAATTTGGAGAAGTTCCTGAAAACCATCCCGGTGCTTCTGAAACCGTTCAACCAGCTTGCTATTCGCTTCCTATACAAGTATGCCATCTTCAACCGGCCCAATTCTTTCGAACGCTTTCTCCTGAACATCATCAAGCAACCTGATATAGGACAATACGTGGAGTTCATGGACTTCCAGACCTTTACTTCCATTGGTTTGGGGCGCACGGGGCGCATGAACCAGGAGATCCAGATGGTCACGTCGGCCACCATCCAGTTGGCTCTTCTGCTTTGTCCCAATTTGATCGAGTTCCAGGCCTCGGAGAATATCCAGGACGATATGGACTCCTCCGTGTTACTGAAGCTTTTCAATTGCATGCCCAAAATCCAGGCTCTTGATTTCTGTGGTGCTTCCTCCAAACAATTCGCCCAGGCTTTTGATGAATTGGAAATTGAACCCAACTCAGAATCTTTGAACCATTTGTTCAAGATCTCATTCCATGACTGCTCAAATCTCCCACTTCGAGTGTTCGAAAAGCTCCTTCCTCATTTCTGTCATCTCCGGAGATTGGACTTGACCCATACCTCCATCACGTCACTGGTGTTGTTGCACCAGCTCCCAGAATCATGCAGGTTGACCCACCTCTCATTGGCCCGGTGTCTGAAATTGACCACCAAGGATTTGATCCAGTTTCTTACCCAGCACCCAGCAGTGTGCAACGACTCGCTTGAATGGCTCAACCTCCAGATCGACTCCAATGTGGTTTCCCCTTTGAGCGACCAGTACCTTCTTTTCACCATCAACAACTTGAAGGCCCCCAATTTGCGTTATCTCAATGTGGGGGGAATGCCAGTGAATAAACAAGTGATCTCGGTGATTAAAAGCCGGTTCCCTCGTTTGGAGAGTTTGGCCATTCCACATTCCAAAATCGAGATGGCCGACCTTCTCCATCTTTTGCATGAAAACGATACGCTCCGGTTTCTCGATATTACTAATTGCAAGGGCCTCGACCGGAGAAACCTTCTGTCTTTCCTCAAAAAGAGCTTTGAATCGGGCCTCTTGGCCATAGAGTTCGACTACAAGACTCTCTACGACTTGACTTCGGGTGAACACTTCACCATTCAGCCGGTGCAGACGGATTTCCTGATCCATAGCACGAGCTACCTTCCTGTGATCTGGAAATTTTTTGATAACGAAGGCAGAAGGGCGTGGATCTATAAGATCGAGTCCACAGACGAATCGTACAATACCTTGATCTCGGGGAAACCGGGGAAGAACGCTGGGGTTTCCAATATGGTGTACTATGACTTGGAGACCGGAGCCAAAATGGAAACGAAGGTGGCCAAGCCAGATTTCCTCCGCTTTGCATCCCGGAAAATCAACTGCTCCATAGGCTATTTCAACATGAACACCACCAAAAAGAAGAAGTACTTGCAGGGCGAGCTTCTGGAGAGTGTATGGCCGGTGGAATTCAGTCAACGGGGGATCTACAACTACTATTCCTTAAATGTCAAGTGATTCCAGGAATTTATGAGGAAGCTTCTCGAGGGTCATTACGGTGTTGTGACGTGAATCCACGACTTTATGGATTCCGTGGGTCACATGACACCCACGTGATCTCGGTCACGTGTTTTAAGAACGTGACTGGTGCGCACGTGATTGCGGGGTGCATACCTCGGCACCTGCTCGCTTTTGCTATCCACTACAATGCCTGAATTTTCTGACATTAGAAACCCCTTGGATATTGACAGCGTGGGCCGGTACTTGGCCAATCTTCCTAAATCGGCCATCTTGGGCAAATCCGTGCCTTCCTTCCGCGCCCCCCTCACTGCCAAACAATTCACCTTTGGCCAGTCCAACCCCACATACTTGCTCACCAGTGAAGATGGGAGCAAATATGTGTTACGCAGAAAACCCATGAGCAACTCGCAATTGGTTTCCAAATCGGCCCATGCCATTGAGCGAGAGTTCCACATGTTGAATGGTATCACGTTGTGTAATGAAAATGCCGAAGACGGCAAGAAAGTGCCTGTTCCCGAAGTGTACGTTTTGTGTGAGGACGAGCTGGTCACGGGGGCGGTATTTTACATCATGGAGTATATTCTGGGCCGGCCCATCAAACGGCCCGATATGCCCAAGATCCAGGACGCCGAAAAGGGCAAGTACTGGAGTGCTATCATGGATACAATCAGCTCGATCCACCTGGTGGATTGCACACGACTTCTCGAGTATCTCCCTTCGAAACATTTCCCTCAGTTCAAAAAACCCGTGCAGCCCAATCCACCGTCCTATTTCCAACGGCAGATCAAGACGTTGAGTGCGGTGCAGGCATCGCAGGCGCGTGTGGTGAAGGCGATTCCAGAGTTTGAACGAATCTGCCAGTGGATCTTGGAGCGTGCGCCACGTGACCCGCAGCACGTGACCCTTGTTCATGGTGACTGCAAGATTGACAATTTTCTCTTCCACCCTACGGAGCCGAAAGTGTTGGCGGTGTTGGATTGGGAGTTGTGCACTTTGGGCCATCCGATGTTTGACCTCGCCAACTTTCTCCAGATGTATGTGTTTCCCAATGGCATGAACAAGACAATGTTTCCCGATACGGAAGTGGGGTCGGACAACCCGGAATCCGTCCAGATTTTGCGCAGGGCCTTGGAGCTTTACCAGAAGAAGTTGGGGCACGACTGGCGCGAGCACGACCCTAAGAACAATCCCATTGATTTATGGCGGATGGGCTCAGTGTTTGGGCTCTTACGCATCTGTGTGATTTCGCAGGGTGTGGCTATGAGGAGTAAGAACGGAACGGCCAGTTCTGCATCTGCTGAATTCGTGGGTGGTCTTTACTTTCCCTTGAGTCAATTGGCCGTGAAGTTGATCGAGGAGCCCTCCAAGTTGTGATCTGTAAGAACCTGTGGGCAAGTACTTTTTGTCTTAAGTACTTCATAGGGACTTATTGGAGTACTTCATTCCTTCGTAAGCACTAAAAAGTACTTTATTATTACTTAATTGGTACTTAAGTGCTTATCAGTGCTTTTATTAAGTACTGGCCAGGGATACAGCTTTAGTGTATGTCTAGAATACTATTTTATGGCAGTAACCTTTGTATATCTTATTCATTGCTATGGTGAGAGGGAGAATCAAGAAGAAGAAGGTTGAACCTGCATATAGTCGAGGATAGCCTATTTTCAAATGCAAGTATATAAATTGAAGGCAAGTTTAGTAGTAATAAAGAGGTCTAAAAAATTGAGAAATATTGCTGACAATGTATTCACATTTTTGAAAAGGATGTGTTGTTATGTGTGAAGTACGGGGATGTACGGGTGTGCAGTGGGTCTCACCAACTACTACTACACAAATCCATACTCAACGCACCGAGCCACCATGAGCAGCCAGCAAATCATAGAAACCCCGAGCTCAAAAAACACTCAGGCCCATACAATCGCCCGGTGTCTGTTTCCCGAGTGCAACGCCCGTATCATCAAGCTCCATGCAGGATATGTGGACCACTCCATCGCCATCCACAACGCCCCCGTGATGTTAGCACAGGGCAACCGTTTTTACGGTATCAGCGATGTGTGGGAGTTTGACAACATAGGTGTATCGAAAGCGTCTGCGGAAATCGCACCGCGCAGCGGAGGCCAGGGAGACGAAAGGGAGGGAAAGGAAGAAGAGGAGGCGGAGGAAGGTTTGGTGGGAAAGGAGGGGAAGGTGGGAAAGGAAGATTTGGTGGGAAAGGAGGGGAAGGAAGATTTGGTGGGAAAAGAAGATTTGGTGGGAAAAGAAGATTTGGTGGGGGAGTTGCACACGGTGGAACGACTCTTGGTCTGTAGTGACTGTGACCGTGGCCCCTTGGGGTTTGCAGGGTTCGTCAAGGACTCGGGCCGGACCGTGAACGATCTCCACTACTACTTATCGTTAGACTCCGTCAAGTTGGAAACTGTTTAGGCACTGGATGACGAGGAGAGAGTGGATGGACTGGAGATGAATACTTGATGGCACGTGGAATAGGGAGGACTCCAGTACACCAAGGATAAAACTGAGAGCATGAGTGTTCTATGATCTTTTCAGTGTGATCTTTCCATATTGTCATTTTTTCATATTGTGATTTTTTCATAGTGTGATCTTTCCAAAGTGCCATCTTCCCAAAGTGCCATTTTTCCATAGTTCCATTTCAAAGTGCCATCTTTCCAAAGTGCCATCTTTCCAAAGTGCCATTTTCCCATAGTGCCATCTTCCCAGAGTGCCATCTTGCCATATTGTGATCTTTCCATATTGTGAACTCCATATTGTGATCTTGCCATAGTGCCATCTTCCCAAAGTGCCATCTTTCCAAAGTGCCATCTTTCCATAGTGCCATTTTCCATAGTGTGTGGTTAGTCACTAGAGCTGATCTATATCCCTGACTCAAGCTGGCACTAAGAAACGGTCACTAAGAAACGGTCAAGATAGGAGACTATGAAATAGTGGACTACAATTAGAGTTACCCTTTGAATCCGGACTGCAAGACTGACTGCAAGAATATGGACTCAACTGTGACTTCTACAAGACTCAGAAGCACAATTCTGAATCTAGACTACAATGTGTGGACTACAATCTGTCACTATGAAATAATGACTACACGCAAATACTTTTCCACGAGATGTGGGTGCAAAGCTTAGCGTGATATAATGGTGAGTGGGTACTTTGGTTTCCATTTTTTAGGACCAGACACCGCGGCCTCAAAATACATCAATGGCTAGCGTCGTGTCCACAGTGGTTCTAAACAGTATACTGTGCTATACCATTTATACTATACAGTGTACTACTCTACACTGTACAAGTCCATTTATACTATACTACAGTGTATTACTATACACTGTACAAGTCCATTTATACTATACTACAGTGTATTACTATACACTGTACAAGTCCATTTATACTATACTACAGTGTACTACTATACACTGTACAAGTCCATTCATGGACACCGTTGCCTGTATGGTTTTTAACCAGCCAAAGCTACATCTTCAGGCAAAATTGCAAGGTTACATATATGGTGGACTATACAAAAGTATGGACTACAATACTGGCACAATACCCTGGAGGTGGATAAACGGTCTATGTGGACAATGGACCAAAGTACATCGATAAAGATTTGTACTACATTTGTGTCAACAATGTGTGGAGTATAGCTCTATCCAATTGAGTGGGGTTAATGTCGTGAATGAGTATCTTGAGTCTTAAGCTAATCAGACAATTTGAAGTTTGGATTGTTTCGGCTAAAGCGACGGAAATCCTTACTAGTGCTCTCGCTAGTGCTCTCGCTAGTGCTCTCGCTAGTGCTCTCGCTAGTGCTCTCGCTAGTGCTCTCGCTAGTGCTCTCGTTAGTGCTCTCGCTAGTGCTCTCGCTAGTGCTCTCGCTAGTGCTATCCTAGGGGTTCATCGTATATTCCATATAAAAACTATCAGAAAATTTACCCCAAAGAGATGAGATCGTTTTTCATTTGGATAATCGATGGGAAAAAATATTCATATGACAAGTTTTGGGCCGTTGTTCACAATATCAAAATCATTATTAGAGACTCCATGAATTTATCAGAGATTCATCAGCTACAGACTTTTTTTACTCTTGAACAGGTTCCGGATTGTCATCTTCATAATGGAGTAGGACTGCATGACTCTGTTACAACAAGGAAGATGAGGTGTATTTCAGACAAGAGATTTTATTATTATGCAAAATTTATCTGAACAATTATAGTCAGGTAAATTTAAATTCAAACGAGGTATAGCATCTCTTAGATTTATACTAGATATATTTTTGTTCTTACCATCCAGTTTAACTTTTAATTGTAGAATAAAAGTATCTAATTGATGGAAATATATATTAAAAGGATGTAAGAATCACGTGGAGAAATTATTGTTACATGTACTCATTTTCTAGTTGTTGAACGTTTATTACTTTAATACTTTAGTTATTATTTATTCCGTCAAATACGAAAATCCAGTTACAACTAGATTTCATATATATATATATATTTTCCAAATCTATAATTGGATTTCTATGAGATTCACCTTATTTTCCTATATATTTTACAATATATGGCCGCCAGTAGAGTACATTTATAGTAGTAAAGTAGGACAATTATTCAAGTCATATATTAGTAACATCTATTTCAAATATACACTTGTATTGTGGAGCTTATCAATGTTGTATCAAGAATCGTATCAAAAATCCAGGTATCAAAAATCCAGGTATCAAAAATTGGTATCAAAAATCCAGGTATCAGTACCATCAGATATATCTTTATTTTATTCATTATCTTCTAATAATAATGCTTATACATATTTTTGTTCGATTCCGGTTACCTCAAGTACTCTGTTTACTACGTTTATTTGCCGGTGTTTGCTCATGGAGGACTCTGACATCCTTATATAGTTGTAAGAGAAGGCTCGCCATGTGTCAACGAGTATTTAGCGTGTACGGAGTGGATTTACTTCGTAGAGGCGTTGGATGTGGTTGAGAGATGAATATGTGCAAGTCACTAACCCACCTCTCACCTTGTTTAAGACTTTGGTCTTGTAAGGTACAACTTACATGTTGAAAAACAGCAATCAAAAGAACGCATTCTGATACCCACGGCTTGCGGGGTAGCAAAGCAATCAGTTTTTACAACAATCAATTGTAGCAACAATTGATTGAATGATGAAGGAAGAATCTCCAAATATATAAAGGGGACTTTGCCCCATTTATTGTGAGTATCGATAATTGAAGATCAACTGCCCGGAGGGATACCAAGGTGCCCCCAAGAACCAGACCCACCAAAAGATCTCGTGTAGGCTCTAACAATACCTCTATGGGTAGTGTGTTTACCCATGGTGGGTCTAACTCGACTACATAATCTACTCTCTACTACTCTACACTCTACTCTACTAGTATAATCTACTCTATACTTTCTACTCTATACTAGTATAATTTAATACTTTACTTCATACTACTCTATACTCTATACTACTCTCTACTACTCTACTCTCTACTCTAGTACTCTACTAGTATAATCTACTCTACACTCTACACTCTACTACTCTATACTCTATACTCTATACTATTCTCTACTACTCTATACTCTATACTCTATACTCTATACTCTATACTAGTGTAATTCATACTACTCTATACTCTTGATAATACTTCACTGAGCACTGACAACTCTCCGTCTCCTACTCCTGAAACATTTCGCCTGAAGCAAACACTTCCCCTAGAGTGTTTACATATCTTGATGACACTATGAGGTCAATGTCTTATAGTATGAGTCATCCACTGGATATCACTCCCTGGTTAATCACAGGTCCTCCTGGTGCCGCAACCGTCGTTGCGGATCTGGCGTTATGTTCTTTACATTACATATCCCTGTATATTAATATATAGGAAAGCATAAGTTGAAACCATGAGCGAGTAACAAAAGAACGAGTAACAAATGAACGAGTAACAAATGAACGAGTAACAAAAGTACGAGTAACAAAAGAACGAGTAACAAATGAACGAGTAACAAATGAACGAGTAACAAAAGAACGAGTAACAAAAGAACGAGTAACAAATGAACGAGTAACAAATGAACCAGCAGTCAGTCTCGATGGAGCCGCTTTCTTAGGCGGTGTGACGACTTTCGTAGGCTCTGAAAATACCGATGGGTAGTGAGTCTTTTCATGGCGGTTCTAACTTTTTGATATATCATTAATAGCTTTATTGTTTAAAATGGGATTAACTATTTATCAACTCATAAACTTTATTATGATAATTTATTATTGTCTTTTATTCCATATTCTCTATCCCATACCCAGTATTTTCTTCTCCATATTATTTCACCCATGCCTATTTTATTTTCAGCACACCTGTCTTTGCATAAGCAACATTGCTCGTCATTTCTGTTCATGTTTGCTTCGTTCGTGTTCTCTGATGTAATTGCTATATTTCATTAGGTAATTTATCAAATCATAAACTTTATTATGGTAATTTATCAAATCATAAACTTTATTATGGTAATTTATCAAATCATAAACTTTACTATGATACCAATGACGATATAATTTTAAATATAGCCCACAGCCTTTTGACTAAATAGAACTATTTTTTCTAAAGTATATTTTAATCCGCATCTTCTATCACGACTTCCTGTTGTTTTTAAAACATTACATTCAGGCTTATACAAATCTAAGTAATTCTCTTTAATTAAAATTCTTCTTTGTTTTATTAGTTCTTATAACTATCAATTCATATTTAGGTGTTTTATCAATTGAAAAGTTGCTGATGTTAGAAATAAGATGAGCTTTGGGAATTCTACTTATGCCAAATGAGTCCGTGCGGCTCTTAGAAATCAAGTAAAGGTATAATAATAATTTTCAAAGTTGCACAGTTAAAGACTTATTTATTCAATTTATATAATAAATTTGGTACTGCTATCTTCGGTAGGCCTATCCTCGCTTGTATATTTGAACTCTTACAGGTGCTGCTTAATCATACCTTGGAAGTGTGGCATTCTAGTTGTTATCTCCGGTACTCCGTTTACTATGCTCATATAAGTTGCATATTAGCTGGTGGTTTAGGAGGTGCCATAGGTGACACCAGTATGCATTCTTTAGATACTGTGAAAACCAGGCAGC
>NLAL01000135.1:0-48247 GCA_002374735.1 Metschnikowia sp. 13-106.1
CTGAAAACAAAAACAAAAAGAACATAAAACAACAACACTTGTTTAACCTAAAATGCATCTCCTCTTTCTATTCCTCCTTTTACTTATTCTTCCTAGCATTACTGGACTCGGGGTCACAATCTCAATTCTCATAGATTACCTAAACCCAGGAAGCTACTTTCAAAAGAACGAAGTAGAGGCAAACTTGGAGAACGAGGAAATAAAGAAGCAGAAAAAGAGAAACAAGAAGAAGCAGAAAGAACATTTCTTGCTGACCACTCCTAAACAGACTCGTGGCCAAAAGGGACTAACATTTCATGGATGTTTACAGGCTCCACGGCACTTCGGGTCTCAGAAAGTAGGAAAGGCAAGATAGAAATACTTTTAGTATACCTCTTGCGTCCAGGAGTCTCATACGAAAAATGAACCCTGAAAGACAACAAAACTTGCAATAAAGATCGCTCTTAATAAAAAGATCAATAAATAGCTTAATAATAAAAAAGATTTAAAACAAGATAGTAATGATGAGCTTGGCATTGGTTCTTGAGCTTACTGCTTGTAGTATTGGAGTCGGGCAAGCAAAGTCGCGTAAAACGGCAATTCGATATGTTCAATAGTTACTATGGGGACACCATCACAAGAAAACTTGTTTTATGTTTACTATTTACTATTTCAACCATTAGTCTCAGGAAATGGAGCTGACAGATTCCAAGCTACTGTTGGGTCAAGATATCTCCACACGCAATTGGACTAAACAAGTTTTGAGCCAAAGTCGACCCGTCTTGGAACCTCTAAACACCAGCCAAAAAAGGGGCGTTTCGGTTAACTCAAGACATCATAGCCTTTTGGAATACTCACAATGTAGAAGTATATTCAAGTAGCTGAATACTAATCCTACTTAAGGGTTTCTTTAGAAATGCGGATGATTCTTTTTATGGTTGGTAGTGTAGTTCCCACTGTGGAAAACATTGTATTAATACTATTTTGTAATCTTCAGGATTGATACTGAATGAACTAGAGCAGTGAAAATTAAAAGTGGCGACACGGAAGATTTATAGAAAAGTGTAGTTATATTATAAACAATTTCTCTCTTCTCACCTCTCCCTCTTTACTCGCAGCAACCAAAGGTATAGGATTATGCCATTCCATAAGTATTAGAATGAATAACCCTATCGATTTATATTAAGAAAACAAAGGTAATTTGGAAAAGCAACTATATTATATACGAAACGGACATGTATTGGTGCACACTTATATCGAGTTAGTACGCCACACAAAAGAATTGAACAGAGATAATCTGAATCCAATGTATCTAAGTAATGGTATGCAGTATTTTGATAGAGAGTAAATAAATTGAGTCCACTATATAATTAATTATTATAAAAGTTTACTTCGAATTTCCTAAATTTTTGGATGACCCAAGTGTTCCAAATCAACTTTCAATGCGACTTGAGAAAGTTCGCAGCCAAAATGACACATTCATCTTAACATGACCTTACAGGGCATTAAATGCAGCCCGAAAGCAGACAAGCAAAAAGAAAAGGTTTTAAAAATTTCTCATATAAACATAGCAGCTAAATCACAACTATATATGGACATGAATTCACCTTCTAAAGTGATTCTGTCAGTGAGCTGCTCATCTTAAGGTCAAAAGTGTTGGTTTCAGCAAGTCTCAGATGTGCGCGCAAAGTGGATTTTAAAAGGTATTTAAGATGCTCTCTCGTATTAATTTGAATCTATTTTGGTTAAAGTTTGTTCTTGAAAATACCTTCTAACCGATAAATCGAAGAAAAAGATAATAGTTACATATTCAGGAATCGAAAAAATGTTAAGGAAGATGCTGATTGTGTGAGCTGCAAAAGTGAGGTAAGTGATAAACATAATGGACTTCCCTCAACCTATGTTTTAGTATGTATTGATATACAGGGATATGTAAGTTGTACCTTACAAGACCAAGGTCCTAAACGAGGTGTGAGGTGGGTGAAAACTCTTCACCCACTAGTGACCTGCATATAGTAGCAGTGATAGGTTCTTTCCGGATATGTAGCAAAATTAGTATACATACAGTACTATAAAAAGAATCAAGTTATACACTGGATATTTTACTTTAGCGAAAGTATCTGGGTTGTAATTCGTGGAGAGTTCTGGATTCTGTACCTCTTCTCACATGTGTATGTAAACTAATTTCTTGTACCTACCAGTTTCTCATTCCCTCCAATATCAAGCAAGCAATTTTGCCGTTATACTGAAGACTAAGAATTTTAATAAAAGAATTGAATCAAGATTCGTGAGAAGAGTCTCAATTCACCTTTAATTCCAATCCAGCTTCATTGTTTTGCCAAGAGACTGACCCAACCAGCTTTCGCAACCATAAAAGGTCGCAAAATTAAGTCTACTATGAATTGAAAGAAACAACAGCCTTCCTAAATACTCCACTTGAGTCTGTTATAGACGTAAATGGTCATAATTATGACAAGAGCCCCCGACATTGAACCAGAATAAAAAAACTGTTTAGAAATTGCAAGAAAAAAGAAGTATCTGTAGACGTAGTAAGTAATAGGTTATTAGAATTGTGGTTGAGTATTGACTAACTTTGCCTTGTAGCTATTGATAGATTCCAAAGAGCTGGAGGAAAAAGAGTGAGTGTTCCTGAGTGTAGTGGTTTATGAAACCATGAATTGAATCTAATAATGATTTACATAATTATGGTTTTGGATACAATAGAGCTAAGAAAAATGGTATTGCTGAATTAAGATCAAATTGTAGTGTAATGAGTGAAGATATATTTATATCTAAAATCACATATTAAAGGTTTCTTTAAAAATGAAAAATGATTATTGAATAATTTATATCCACATTGGAAATTAAAACTATTTATCAATATTTGATTAAAAATAATGAAACGATAGTTCAATTTAAAAATGGAACTCAGAGTGTCGCATCGAACTTCCAGAATCTGTAGTCTACCCTAAGATCTATATCTCTATCATTTTCAGTCATACTATGACTTCACAATTGACTCATTTTAAACTTCTAGTATTTGCAGTTCAGTATCAGAGATCAAAGTCCACCCTGATGCAAGTACCATAGGGTGTATTTGTGAAATTGAGGAGGATAACGGGTTCACCATCCGATGTGATATGTGCATCCGCTAGTAACATTTCTCGTGTAAGCGATACATGAAGAGAGGGGGCTGAAGAAATGCTACTCCTGGACGCAATGAAGTGGGATAGGTTTCACCCCGGAATCTGCAGAATAGCCACCACCCAGCTCTCGATCGTCAAGTTCAATGAGCCTCTACCCCAAGCTCTTCGGTTCCAAGAAAAAGGGTTCTTCCAAGACTCCGTCCATGGGGGTTTCTAATGAGACTTCCAAGAAGGAGAATCCAAAGGTGCAACCTTTGATCAAGAGTCAGAGTTCAACTGGAAGTAAAACCTCAGAAAATCCCACCTCCAGTCAAACACCCAAGAAGAGTGAAAACACTGAAACGTCCACGAGTGCAACCAGTGCAACCAGTCCAGCCCCAACTCAGACTAGTCAGACACAAATGCCTGTTTCTTCTGCTGTTAAAAATATGCTCATTTGCCATGTATCAAGTGCTAATACATTTACTTGGGTGCTAGTATATTCAGGTGGACACCATCACATGATCGGGAGGAACAGACCTACTGCAAGTTCAATAAAACACGCACGTGACATGAAGCTTCCTAGTCGCGCAACCCTTGTTTGGATAAATGTATGAAGACTAGAAACTTTTGCCCTACATCAGTGTATCTACCATTCTAATAGTATTTAACGATACTTCAAAACCTATATATTTCTCAGGAGGTGGTCTCCAAAGGATCACTAGGCAAGAAGCAATTTCTGGTGCTGCACCTTCTTGTCTATCATGTTTCGGTTCAGTGCCGGTAATGCCCCAGAAAGCTACAATAATTAGAGTTCCTCCATATTAGTGACTAGAAAACTTATGATTAGTTTGATGACTTGGGATTGTCTATGCCACCAAGAGAGTCACCATCAGAACCATGGGGAGACTGCCCTTGTTAGAGACTTGTCTAAAGCCTCCATGTACCATTAATATACTAACGAAATTGTACAAGATTTTTAAGTACTGTGTGATTTTTTATATCCATGCTAACATGTCAAAGTCAGATCTAGAACGGACACAAGAGTCAGAACTCTTCTTCAAAAAAGAAATTTACTCAAGACAAGAAGATTTCCCCTGTGCAGGCCCCCATAATGGGTGCATAAATCTGATAATAAATATACAAGCTTGGCAACTAATAACTTATGATTGTGCCAGAATTTTAGATTCAAGAAAACTGACTCTAAATTTTGAGAGAGGAAATTAGGTCTTAGGAAATATTGCTAGAACAATGACTAATTAACCTCTCTATGGAAATCATCATCGTAAACTTTCTATGGAAATCATCATCGTAAACTTTCTATGGAAATCATCATCGTAGACTTTCCATGGAAATCAAATCTTAAAGACAATATCCAAATACTCACTAGACCTTTAAAAGAGTTTAACGAAAAATTGTACTCCATTTATTGGTCATAATTGCTCAGGTCCCATTTACAGGAGGAAGCACTGTGTGCAGGACGGCACTAAATTTGAACTAAAAAAAAAAATACAAGTTGGTGTCTTTTACCCCCAATTCTTGCGTCAATCTTATTATTTTGCTAACGTATGTCCAAAAGGTTGACAGTAAGGTCATTTAAATTAGTTAAAAACTCGTTGTATTATTTATTAGTCTGTGCAACATATTCGTGAGGATCTTGCCAGATACGTGAGAAAGTATAATACGAGGTATGGCATTTATATTCAAGGCGAGCTTATGGCAAAGCGGAAGTAAAGAAAGAATACACTAAAAGAATTGGATATAAAGAAACCATATACCACAAGAAGCGCATATAAAGTTATCCTGTTATTATTGTCTATAGTCAGAATAAATCTTGCTGCGAGGGCAGATATCCTTGCATCCGTAAATGAAAAATCCCGAAAAAATAAACTCTACAGACTCTAAACATCATTGTTTAGAAGCCCAGGCAGGCCACCTTGGAGTTTCTATAAAAGAGAACAAATTGATTCTCCAGAACGATGAGAAACAACATGAATTTAACTCCATTGCTTATTGCTTCCCTTACCGCATCAACTGTGAGAGCAATATTCCCCGATGTATTTGCTGCCAAAATTACTGGCACCTTTGAACCCCTTTCCGGAATATTTTCCAAAGGACCGTTTGGAAATGTGACCATGTCAGCGTGAATTCTGGTACTTTAACTTTAAGTTCGGTTCATCCCGCATGGCCAGTTCTGCTTACAAAAAATGGCCCAGTGAAAGCTCTACATTCGTGAAAATGTTCAATAAAGTAACATTTTCTTCTTACATATTTAAAGTTTGAGAATATTCTAAGGCTAATTTTGCCTCGAGACATCTAATCATTCGCTTTACCTCATAAAACTATTTTGAGCTTCTGCTATCCTGAGGGAAACTTCGACAGGAACCAGCTACTAGATGGCTCGATTAGTCTCTACACCCCTAAGATACCTGTTTTACCAATCTTGATTTTTCTTCAAGTATAGTCTACCCTATAAACCTTCAAGCAGTATCCGATTTTAGGGGAACTTCAATGACTTTCGATTTAGATTGAATCTCTCCAACATTCATACATGTGAATTGCGGCTTGCCTTGGCAGAACCTGTGGAGTTCGCGTCACAATATAATTATGGTTCCACCAAGCGAGACACCGGTTTGCAGTTTGCTGGAATTTACCAAGACAAGTTCGTGTTTGGTGCTTCACATTTTCTTAGGATCTTCAATTTAGATAGTAATTTGAATGTCTACTCTGGTCCGTTCTATATGTATGATAAAATGGGACAATCAACTCGTAGGCTTTTGCAGCGAACTGTAGGCAAGGAAGCCAATTATTGTGATGAGGTTGGACCTCTACATTTTGCCTTACAATAGAACAACCTAGTCTATTGAGAGTCATGATTCTGAAGGAAAATTTCCTGACACAAGTGTGTTTTCCATGAATCCTGATAAGAAGCAATGCACCATTTTCTATTATGGGATAAATGCCCCAGGTCACCTTTCCCAAAAGGCGAGAGGAATACGATGGAAAATGCCACATTTATATTAATGGGCAACTTGGAAGGACACTTCCGTATGAGCTTATAGGGCCATGTGACATTAGTATACTGGGAAAAATGCGCTTGAGCACCTTGCACAGTTTCTGCAAAACTATAACGAGAAGTGTCAGGTTTATGTCAATGGAAGGGAATAGATATAAGAAAAAGATATGATGTGCATTGACTATTGATGAACAACGTGACTTCAAACCATTACAATAATCCAGATCATTTGAACGTATGTGACTAATACTCAGAAACCACGGAGCCAATTCATTGTTATGGAAAAAGGGGGCTAACATGAGTAAGGCTAAACCTCCTTAAAAGATCTTAGTGGTAAAAAGTGCTCAAGAATTGTGCATAATTCAAGACATGATCATGACTTCTCTCACTATTGTTCATAGGAGCATGCGTGACACAAGAAACCTCTTCATTCCCTGGTGTCATCACCCTACAAAACTTTTTGTTTTTCCTCTCCACGAGCATTAAACCCCATCATGAAGCCAACTCAATTGATTATTACTTTTTTTGTTGCTGCCACTGTATGGGCCATTCCAGACTATCCATGGGCTTTCTTTGCACATTACAACAATATGTATGTGCCTCTTTCGGGTCTGTTTCTTGGAAACCGGTTCGGAAATAGGAGCATGTTTACTTACGGCGATCCTCTGGCCAAACCTCAAGAGTTCTACTATAAAAACCGTTATGCTTTTATCCAGGACGGAAGGGAACGGCAGTACGCAATAAATCACGAAGGTAGGCTAATGTTTGGTCACACTATGTCTCCTTTACCCTTGGATTTGGATAGGGAATGGAAATGCCAGTGGGGTCCGTTTTACTTATGTGATTTAATGGGAGGTAGAGCACGTGGGAGTTTACAAGGAGTCGCAGGAAAAGATCTCAGTTATTGTTTCAAAGTGGACATCTACTTCTTTCCTTATAACCGAAAAACCCGGTCTGCAATTCGTCCTGACGCTGAAGGTAAATTCCCAGAAAACCCTGACAATTTGCTGGATGAGGATGATACTTGTATCCTTCATTACTATGGTGATAATGCTTTTGAGAAACTTGCAAAAGATATTAAAATGTTTGAAGACGAGTGTAAAATTTACATTAATGGTGTACTTTTGTCTAAGCAAGCGAAGCCCCAGCCTGAGCTTAAAAAGCCATGTAACCTTAATTATTATGGCAAAAATGCGCATGATAATCTTGAGGGCTTTTTGAAAAGCTATTCGGGGGAATGTGATGTTTATATCAATGGCGAACTTACGCCTACGGGCTTTATTTCTGGAACCCGAAATTCCTGTACCTATACCTTTTCTGGGAAATTAGCACGTGAGAACCATGCCCAATTTATAAAAGACTATAAAGGGGAATGCAATATCGTTTTTGATAAAGAAGTTGTGCCGAGCAAGTCGTAACACTATTAGGTGCGACCACTTTTGGCATCTTCATGTGCAGTCAAATATGGACTAATAAGCGCATTACTTATGGGACATCGCTAAATCAAGTTCAACTAGCTGATGCGTGTTAAGATATGGACGTGATATGTTTTGGGCTAAACTTCCCACAATGACACTTGAATTATTTGTGCCGAACTGCAGGAAGTGTGCATGGATCAGGGCAAGGTCACGGATTTGATGATGATTGTTCCAACAATGCGTGGCAGGTAGACAATTTAAAACACTGGTTTTATGAGGCTACCAGCCAGACACCTTAAATTACTGGTTTTATGAAGTTACTAGTTTCCGTTTTTGGAGCATCAACACCATCATTCGATTAACTCAGTTGACCGTAGTGTTCGTTGAGAATGTCTATATTGTGAGTACACTCCAAAAAGTGCTCATGGGTATTCTTTGTAGATATGCATTACAAGTTAATATCGCTTTCTGGAATTTACCATGTTGAACAATTTCAGATGTATGAGCAAATTCACTCAAGACATGTGCTGATGGGGGCACGTTGGGGTTACATTTGAAGATGGAAATGCTCATAATTTGCAAAGGAATGAATATCAGTTTGGCGGATTTCACGGAGAAAAATATGTGTTTAATCCATCAGTCAAATCGATGGCTTTAAGATTGGATCAAACATTTTTTAGACTGTCTGGTCAAGGGTGTAACTGACTGTTTCGAGGTGAATACGTACATTTTGCCGTATGACCCAGAGACCAACTCCAATTTATGTCCCGTTTTCTGAGCTTTTAAAAGCTCGTCTGGGAAAAATTTTCGTGCCATGCGGTCAACCAAATATATACATTATTTCGGGGAACATGGGTGAAAATTTGTCTCGGCTCTGAAGGGGATTGTAGTATAAATTGGTGGAACTTATGCATCGGAATGTTAGGAACGATGAGGTGGAGTTAAGGGTTATTTCACTCGATGAATCATGACAACTATCACTCACTTGCAAGACTTTGGGAAATTCGGGAAGTATACGGTGTATAGCTTTGAAATGTTGCGGGTGAATATAGTGAAAAATGATATAATCCTGAAATTGTTGGACCTGTATCTTTCAGTGCATGGTCTTTTTTCTGTAGCTATTATTCTGTCGAAAAGAAAGTTGCCCTGTTTTTCTGACCGTCTCAAGGCACCGGCAGTAGGTATTTCTTCAATCCAGTCACTTATATTCGCTTGATGCCCAGGTACCAATATATAGTGTATTGATTTAAATCTGAGGACAGTCGGTTGGTAGAGCTCGGGCCACGAATATAAGGTATCTAATAGATTTATCCCAGACATGCCTGTGAGTATTGCGTAATAAGTTTTTAATTGGACATCTTCCTTTCACCGAGTACAGAAAAGTCTTTTGGTGGCAGTAAATGAAATACATAAACCACCATAAAGCTGAGCAAATCATTATGTTTGTAAGAGGTTCACTTGAGCAAATAAGTACCTTCTTTCATCAATGATGTTGTTTCCGGATTTTTAAATTTTAGTCGTGTTGGGAGTTACCAGAATAGCTCAATCGCACTAACGTTCCATGATACGCAGCCAAAACTTTGTGACTATCACGAAAAAGGCCGCTTTTTTTGGGTGACTATTCTAATAAAGTCCGGTACTTGTGTAAAGGGCTAGACTTAGGATTATGACAAACGTGCTTCTTTTGGGGAAAATCTGTATGGGTTTTGAAAGGTACTGACTCCTCAAGAATGTATGGTTTGGGAGTGACGCCAAAAATATGCTGGAAATAAAGGTTCTAGCTTGGCTCTCTTTACCTTCGAAATGTTCCCACTGGATGGATGTTAACATACACTTAGCATGTACGAAGTCAAGGTACTTCTTAGGCTGGTGTATGCAGACCAACCACGCACTATGTGCAGGTACACGAGGTGTAGATTAGATAACGCCAGATCCGCCACCATAGTTGCGGCACCAGGAGGACCCGTGATTAACCAGGTTGTAACATCCAGTGGATGAACACTATAAGACATTGACCTCATAGTCTCATCAAGATATGTAGACACTTCAGGAGAAGTGTTTACTTCAGGAGAAGTGGTTACTTCAGGAGAAGGAGAAGAATTGACAGTGCTGATTGAAGTATTATCAATATGAGATCTTTTGATGGGTCTGGTTTTTGGAGGCATCTTGGTATGCCTCAGGCAGTTGATGTTCGATTTTGTACTAACAATAAATGGGGCGGAGTCCCATTATATAACTAGAGATTCTTTCTTCCTCACTCAATCAATTGTTGCTATGTCCCCACTGAGTGGATGTCAACATACACCTATCATGTACGGAGTCAGAGCACTTCTTAGGGTGGTGTATGCAGACCAGCCATATAGTATGAGCACGTACGTTAGAGTGGAGGGAAACAATCCAAGTTCTTAGTAAACATCAGTACCTCTAAACTAATTACCGTTGGTGGGTCTGGTCTCTGGCCTTGGTATGATGTATATTTTTGGTGGTGCTATAGAAAAGCGGGAACTTGTCTTTTTATATTGCAGTGAGGCTTCACATGACCAAAGTCACGTGATGGGCTGAGTGCTAGAGGCACAGCAAGAGTTGTTTCCCAACATGGTATTTCACCCGCCTCAAACCTTGTTTAAGACTTTGGTCTTGTAGGTACAACTTACATATCCCTGTATATCAATATATACTAAAACATAGGTTGAAAAGCGGGCGAGAGGAAAGACTCCTTGGTCCGTATTTCAAGACGGGCGAGAGAAAAGACTCTTGGGAGGAATTCCTACGCTGAAGGACTCCCTTTAACATGTTCCCTCCCCTTCAGTTTGAACAATTCCACGTACTATCTTTTCAAAGTTCTTTTCATCTTTCCATATCACTGTACTTGTTCTCTATCGTTCTCTGGTCAATATTTAGGTTTAGATGGAATTTACTACCCACTTTGAGTTGCATTCCCAAACACCCCGACTCTTTGGAATACAATTATAGTTCCAGTGCACGTAAAGCTTTGGTCTTATAAAGTGCAACTTACGTATTTCTGTGTGTATCGATATCTTTGGTTGACACTGGTTGACCGTGAGGGAGACATAACAAGATGCGTTCTAAAGCCAGACCATCAAATTTTGCAACACTGATACGGAGACTCAAACTTCTCCAGTACTAACCTTTCATGATTTCCGGGGTAGGTATAAGGGTATTTAGGGTATTCTTAGAGAAGTTATACTGTATACAAAAAGAAGCGAAATTGGGAGTGAATTTTAACTAAAGCAGGAAACTAATTGATTAATCGATAAACCACCCTAAAGTCCAAGTCACTTTAAAATATGACAATTTCCACCTTTGCCGTACCTAAGGTCTTTCTAATGTCAGTGTCACAAATCAAGCCTCAATGCGACCTAAAAAATTTCGCACCCAAAATGGTACATCTATCTTCACATGGCCTCACACTACATTAAATAAATACAAAAATGTTGAAGCAAAGAAACGTTTTATATGAGAATCTTGGAAACAAAACAAATATATCAAGTCCTTATGGCGTTGAAAAAGGACTTGATGACTGAGTTGGTCAGTTCTGGAGATTAGCACAAGCTTTGAAGGCCAAATAAATATGAGTTTCGAAACTTTTCACATGTGCGCGCAAAGGTAGACTCTACCGAATTTTGCAAGACTTTGTTCTTTGAATTTGAACCCATTTGGTTTGTTCTTTGAATCTGAACCCATTTGGTTTGTTTTTTGAATTTGAATCCATTTGGTTTATTCTTAGGTTTTGACAGTTCTCTTTGAGACTATGAGAGAGAGGTGGTGGTTACATATTAACAAAAACAAAGAACGTGGACTATCCGTCGTTGTTTGTATCGGCTGATAAAGTGAGGTAGGTACGCATGATGGACTTCTTTTTTTATATTTTCAAATGTATAAACAGTGATAGGCTCTTTCCGGAGATGTAGCAATAGTAGTATACATACATTAGTATCAATAGAATCAAGTTATACACCGGATATTTTTTTTAGTTAAAGTACTCAGGTTTTAAAACGCGGAGAGTGCTGAGTTCTGTGCCTCTTCTCACATGTGTATGTAAACAAATTTCTTGTACCTACCAGTTTCTCATTCCCTCCAATATCAAGCAAGCAATTTTGCCGTTAAATTGAAGAACAAAATTCCAATTAAAGACTTGAATTAATATTCGTGAGAGGAAATTCGATTCTCCTTTAATTCCGATCCAGCTTCATTGTTTTGCCATGAGACGGAACCATCCAGCTTTCGCAACCACAAACGGTCGCAGCCAGCCTTACCTGGCAGCGCAGATAGAGCTGATTTCTATGGTTTCCAAGAAACAACAAGGAAACAATTCTTATCGTTGTGACTTCAAGTGTGCCACTGTCTCTGAGTCCACTCTCACCGAGCCTACTCTCGGAAAGTCCACTATTACTCCTACTACTACTAAGTGCAGTGATAGGTCCAGAGGTTACTTTAGGGAATCTACAAAGGATACTAATAAGAACTCTAGTTTTAGAGATCCTGTTAAAGTATCTCCTCGTGTTCCTGCTACTACTCCAAATTTCAAGGCTGGTGCAACTAGTCAAACCCGGCAGACACCTCAGCCTGATCCGTCTCGGTATGTTCCAAGGTACCATACTACAGAGGGACAGTCTTTGGTTATTTCCGAATCTAAAACTACCTTTTCTGAAAAGCTCCTGGACTTGTTACTGCCTGAAGGTGTTGCCTTATTCAAGAAGGAAATGCCGGTTGCACCTGGAATTGGGTGCGAAAACGCGCACAATCTCAAGCAAAAAGAGAACTCACACGCTGCTCATTTCCAAGCCACCAAGAAATGGAGCAAAGTACTTGGTAAAATCCGGTTGTTAAAAAAGCACAATGATTGTTACCTTGAAAGAGCCTCGGTCTGCAGTTTGGCTGACTGTCCTGTGAAAGCAGGAAGTGTACGCCGTCTCTCTGCCAGTCGCGCTTTCTGCAAAATCCGCTGCTTTGCATTAAAAGTAGCTGGGAAGCCAATTAGAGCAGCATGGGAAAATTTCAATGACCCATATTATGTTAATTACGAGGATATGAGTCCTGAAAAGTTGGCTGCGTTGGCCCGTGATCACCACCACAGAATTTCAACGTACCGCGCCCGGCTTGAAAAGGAACTCGAACTGGTTTCTGCTGCTGCAGAACAGAGGCGTTCAAAGTTTGCCTTTGAAGACCGTGATTACAATTACAGAGCCCCAGTTGCCCTTGAAAATTTGGCTGAACCTGGAAAAATCAGAGCTGAAATTGTGGAGAGACATCCATATTTGAGACTTGATGAGCCACAGCCAACGCCACAATTCAGAGCACAGCCAAGGCAAATGCAAACGGTGGGCACAACACATAGCGTGCCTAAAGAAGTCAGGGAAGTGGTAAGAGCTCCAGTCAAAGCTCCAGTTGCCAGAATCCCAGAAGTCAGAACTCCAATCAGAGCTCCAGTCAGAGTTCAAGAAACCAGAGCCCCAGTCAGAGCTCAAAAGGTTGAAGAAGTCAGAGTTCCAATTACCAGAACTCCATTGGTCAAAATCCCAGTCAAAACCCCAGAAGTCAAAGTCACAGAAGTCAAAGTCGCAGAAGTCAAAGTCCCAGTTTATGAGGACACAATTTCAAATCATTCCACATGGAAAACACCTAGTCAGGAAGTTTCTACTTTCAAGCTCTCCGTTGAGAACCCTTGGGAAAGCATCACCGAGAATCCATGGTCAAACCATGTTCCAGAAGTTCCCGTTCCAAAGGCTCAAGTTTCAGAGGTTCAAGCTCAGGAAGCAGTGTCTTCAAAGAAAAGTTCAGCTAAGCTGACACTTACGCCAAAGGCCATAGCTACAATGGTCGCTGACAAAATTGAAACGGTCACAGACCCTAAAGTTGTCACAGAAGCTGAAATTGTCACCGAAGCTGAGATTGAAGCTGAGATTGAAGCTGAGATCGACGATCATGGCGATCAAGTCATAGCTGAGATTGAAGAAGTCATTCCTAAGATTCCTCGGGCCAAAGTAAATGTTGAAGCCAGAAAAGAAGATTCCAAGGCTTTAATAACATTCACTTCCGGGAAAAGCCAATCAGGAATAGCTAGCCGCAAAGTAGCTTTACTCAAGAGAGCCACCAAAGAGAATGAGGTTCGCCACACCCAGATTCCAGCCGATATCAAGATTGCCTTGAAGGTCAAGTCTGAGTTTCTCGCAGGAAAGTTCGATCCAAAGGACCCTGTTTCAAAAGTAACGGGTGCTCCTATTAGGAAGTTGGATCTCTCTAAGTTCATGGCCAAAGAACCACAAGCAAAGGCCCGAGCACTTCCTAAGAAGTTGGATCTTTCAAGGTACAACGCAAAGGAGATCGAGGAGCTGATCAAAGCAGCTCCCAAGAAATTGGATCTTTCCAAGTTCATGATGAAAGAGCCAGAGTCAAAAGGAAGACCTGCCCCAAAGAAGTTGGACCTTTCCAAGTTCAATGTGAAGGAAATCGAGGAGAATTTCAGAGTGGCTCCTAAGAAATTGGATCTCTCGAAGTTCAATGTCAAGGATGTGGAGGAAAAGGTCAATGTTGCGCCAAAGAAATTGGATCTTAGCAAATTCGAAGCCAACACGAAATCTACCACCAAGGGAAAAGCCATTGTCACGAATACTAAGACCACGATTCCCAAGGCTACTAATTCAAAGGCTACTACTCCAAAACCCACCAAGACTCCCGTCTCCATTGTCAAGAACATTGTTTCTGCTATTGCTGCTCCAGTTCAACAAGTCTGCGAAACACAGGTAGACAGCTGGCTCCAAAAGCCAAAGAGCCAGTTATGGATTGGGCTCAACTTGGAGGCTGTTTTGGTTCCACACCTTAACAAAAACATCTTCGAGTTGCAAAGCCTTGTTGTTGACGTCAAGATTCTCTGCAGAAGTGAATGTGAGAACAAACTCAATGAGTACTTGGCTTACTTGAGACTCGTGGTGAGTGTGGACAAACAAGAGTCCATGAGATTCGAGGAGATCGAAAACAATGACAGATTCACTGGTACATACAAACCGGCTCCTGGCTTTGTTGGAGTTTCCCAAAATGACTTTGCCCAGGACCTGTCGCTGATAGTACTGGAACCCTGTACCAGTCAGCTTTCGCACCTACAAACTGTGGTGCGAGCACAAGATGTCTTAATGAGCCAGTGCAAGAAGAAGTTCTTGGCCCAGTTCAATATCCACGATAGGATCGAGGACTACCTCAAAAGTCTCCTTGAGAATGTCCAATCTACTGGAAAAGAGTTTGTGAAGATCTGCCTTGAAATGGCTACAGACAATGCAGACCGCGACAATTACGATGACTATGAGCACAGACTCTGTGCAATGATGGAGGACTTGGACACAATGGAAAAGATGGACCACAGTGCTAACAAAAGCATTCAGAAGATCAAGAATGGTTTCTCTGTGAGTCTTAAAAATGTGATCCAAGGCCACACTGAAGCTTGTGCTATCAAGCAGAAGTACATGGACCAGTTCCACAAGGTAGTAATACAAGCACTCGACTCCGGGCCATTAAGTCCTAAAGAGTTGCAGGATATGATTGGCTGTGCTGGTCTTGAAACCCAAAAGGGTTTTTTGGATGAGTGCCTCCATTTGCGGGCCCATGAGGTATTGCTGCAAAAAATGGACCGTCTCACTGCTCTCCACAGAGTAGTGAGCCGCGCGCGCGAACTGTTGCAACTCACTTATACTCAAGTGACTCTGCGCTTCGTGACACATATTTACGAGTCTCATGGAGTCAAAAGAGAATGAGACTACTGACAATGACAATGACAATGTTGACTGATAATGACAATGACGACTGACTGACTGACTGACTGACTGACTGACTGACTGACTGACTGACTGACTGACTGACTGATTGACTGATTGATTGACTGATTGATTGACTGATTGATTGACTGATTGATTGACTGACTGATTCACTGACTATAATGAATGCAATAAAGACTGACTATCTTTATTGTTAACAAAGAAAAAAACAAAAGAAAAAAAAACATAAAAAAAAAAAGACTGGGAAAATGGCGGTGGTGATCAAAAACTTATGACTACTAACTGATATAGCGGATGAAAGTGAGATATTGAGCAAAGGCAGGGAATTTCTTGCAATTTGTGGTGTACTGAAAGTATCCGGTAATGAACCCCATGCAAGCCTCTGGATTGTGAGGATGAAATGAACCCTTAGAAGTGGGATTGTGAAATCGTGTAATGAACCTTGGCAAGCGGGACGGGATTGTGAAAGATACAAGTAAGTCCAACATGAAACGAAAGAAGCAACTGCCTTTCAAAATACTCCACTAGAGTCTGCTATAAAATCAAAAGGTTATAAGTACAACCAAGCCACTGGCATTTGACCAGAAAAAAAAAAAGTCGCTAATAGTTGCTAGGAATTGCAAGATAAAAAGAAGTATCTGTAGCAGTAGTGAGTAGAGCTAGAAGTGGCTACAGTTTAAAGATTACTTGATAATGTGACACGTAAATCACTTTGGGCAGTACCTATTAAGTAGTACTTGCTGGAATATTTACTAGGTATATTTCCATACCAGGTATAGAAATTGGATTGCCTTAATGATGCAAAAGCGAAACAGGACTTGACTCCTGTTCTGCTTGGAATAGCTGTATACAAAACACTTTGACAGTTTCCGAGGTCAACGTTTGGGAATATAAGCGATTACCCTACTACGGCCCAATTTAGAGCAAACCCATAAGCATTGCACACGTAGTATTGGTTTTTGTCCAGAATAATTATGAGTCTCTTGGGGTGAGGACTACAAAACATTGTATATGAATATGTCAATGACCAGTGATTAAGACTATTGAATTGACAAAGAGATAATGACAACAGAAAATGACCTACGAAGACAAATTACTCGTTGGCTAATTGCAATGGTCGCCGAAGCCGAATATGAGAGTGTAGTGGCTGGAGAGAAAGGTTGATTACTTCTTACTTATTTTTTCACTTACTCGGTAGAGTTGTATAGTACTTGTTTACTTAGTATAGTATGGTTAGTATGGTCAGTATGACTTCTTGGTAATGGTAAAGCGCTGATTACTTGCCTGAAGCTATTTCCAAGAAGACATAAGCAAAGATGCAAAATTTCGAATTTCGAAAAGATAAATGATATACACCCATAGTAAACCCCTAATTCACAGGTCTACCTTTTCGTTTATTACGAACATCTTATGAAGATAAACATATTTATTCAGTTAATATCAGCACATAAATATATAAATAATACAATCAATTATAATCATATAATGCATTGAAAAGACGGACTAAAAGATAATAAGTTTCTTGTATAAATTTAAGAATAAAAAAAAACTTTTACATATCTTTTTATGTATAAATTGAAGGTAGTATAGATCTGAAATTCCCTTCTGGATTTACCCCTCTTGGAATAAATAGAACCTTTTCTTTTCATAAAAACATTTAAGGATATATAAGCAATATATATAAGTACTATATATGATGGTATTAAAGCAACAATATTTTCTTTATTAATAATAATTTTAACAGGTGCAGAATCTGATATAGGCCTAATTTATGGGTTTCATACTATACATGGAGAGGTTTCAACTTTTGGTTTAGTATATATTAATATACAGGGATATGTAAGTTGTACCTTACAAGACCAAAGTCCTATGTAACGGGTCCACAGCGCTTCTTATACTTTTCAGTTCGGCTAGGACTCGTACAGCCTTCATTGTTCAGATTCTGCACAGCCTCTATTGTTCAGAGTCTGCACAGCCTCCTATTGTCCTTTCAATGGCCCGCGTACAACATATCCTCGAGGTACCTTGCCTCCGTACACGCTAGGTATTCGTTGACAAGAGGTAAGTGAGAATCTGAATTTAATCTTTCAAATTTATTGATTATAAGTCATGCGTATTGAGGTAACACTTCAAACATATATAAATAGATAAAATTATAGGAAACTACTAAATTTTAAGAGTGTAAACCTCCCTTAATAGCTCCTAACCAGTACATAAAACAGGTAGTGACTGTTAGACCCACCATGGGTAGTGTACTACCTATTTAGATGTAAACTCTGTTCTGGTCAACCAGATGTTGAGGGTCCCCGGCCCTAAACGACGACTCTTAGTAGTAGGGAAGAGTAAGGCGAAGTCATTCCCATCCCCTCTGCGGCTGAAGCCATGGCGTTGGCAGTGTACATACCACCACAAGCACCAGGACCAGGACAAGCGTTTCTAGCCACATCCAAAAGCTGTTCATCGGGGATCTTCTTGGATATGGATTGACCGTAAGACTGGAACGCATGGATAAGGTTTTGGTAATAGACTCTTAGCAGTAGACTCTTAGTGGTAGACTCTTAGTGGTAGACTCTTAGTGGTAGACTCTTAGTAGTAAACTCTCAGTAGAAACTCTTGGTTAAAGAATCTTAGTAGTAGAGCTTGAACTAAGGGTGGGGAAGTTCAGTTTTTGTATCCATAAATTACGTACAAACCAAAAAAATTATAACAAAGATTGTATATTTATTCATTGGAAGAAGAGAACTATAGAAATATATTAAAGAAAGCATACACTGGTTTGATGGCTGGATTCTGTGTACTGATGGAAACTGGCAACGGAAATGAGAAGTGGGGATTTGGTGAAAAATAGAGAGTTGGTGGTGGTACGAAGATATCATGTACTCAACCCCAACGCAAATCTCCTGGTTGTACATAATACAATCCAGTGCATTATGAAAGGCAAGTGCACGACTACCTCTCTACATACTAAACTTATCGGCAAGACGTTCCAAAGGTGGAAGTAAATGACTTGAAACTTGAAAAGGAATATGTTGTTTAGTAATCAAAAAAGGGAATAAGAAACTACAGAAGTTCTGGTGTTCTGCTGTGGTAGATTGTAGCTTAACAACTGAATCAATGTACACTACTAGAACTTTAGTCGTAAATTAAATAATTAATATTCGCTACTGGAACTATAATAGTAAGTAATTAATCAATGTGCACTACTGGAGCCGTAATCATATGTAATTAATCAATGTACACTACTGGAACTTTAGTCATAAATTAAATAATTAATGTACACTAATGGAGCTACAATCATATGTTATTAATCAATGAACTTCAGTATCTTTTCTGATTTTTCTGCGCTGATCTGACTCTTGGTTTCATTATCTCTTACGGAAAACAATTGGAGCTACTTATCAGAATTCACCGGATTCATAATAATAGGTTGACTCTTCCAGTACACAGTAGTCACAAACAGACAAAGGGTCAAAGAAACTTGTCTATAAGAGAGACTTTGCTTTATTTAAATTTTTGACCTCTCAACGCCTCTAAATCAATTTGTTACTGATTTTATCTTTTACACTCTCTGTTTTGCATTCCTCATAGTCTTTTTTTGCCAAGTTACGAATACTGGGGTCTCCCATACTCCAAGAAATCATAACATGTTTGTCTTTTCAACCAACGAGATCACGAAATTATATATGATCCTGAATATAAAAAGATCATTCCCAAAAATAGCTCGAGAAACGATTAAAGAGGGCGAAAGATTGATTTAAAGGTATATTCCTGCATATACGTTCCAACTATCTGCAAGTCAAAGCCTTTCCAAGGCATCCACTACTCTTTATTACTGATCTTTAGATGCAGCAAATAATATTACGCATTAGCTACACCCTTCGTTTCTATTCGAGTAGCATAGACTGTAAATACAGGGGTCGTGCATTGCCCATAACACACATCTAGAACCTTTTTTCTAAATATTGTCTGTACTAATTTAAACTTCCTTATTGTCCAAGGTGTCGGCCTTCATGAACTCCCGCAACGCCATGGTGGCATAACTGCTCACGCCCAATTTCATCCTCAAGATGACTGCTGTTCTGGAAGCACCTTCAGGAGGAGGAATGACTCTCTGCAGAAATTCGGTAACATCCTGCTGCAAGTCCCCATTTTCTCTCTTTTCAAGCATCTCAAGGTCTGTGTAAAGCACACTATCTTCATCTTCCTTGTAGTGGGTGATCTCATAAGACACGTCACGTGCACGTGCCAAGACGGTCCGGTAAGACCCAGCCAAGCTGAATTCCTTGATCTTACGGGCCATTTTGTAGGGATCAAGCGAGTCCTTCTTCATGGCAGTTTCGTACACCTGCATCAACTGCTGGTTGCCGGGGTACTGCACATCACACCCGGGCGACGGAAGCACAACATCGTAGATGGAGTATTTAGCATTCTGCACATCTTGCGCCGTAACAACATGCACTTTGGCAGCTCCGCTTGCACCAGCCACATCCTCTTCGAAGACTTCTCCACTTTCGTCGGTTTCGCTTTTGGCGTACACTAAATCGCCTTCCTGCACCGAGAGCCCGAAGAGCTCTACCCGCTTGGATGCAGCCAAATTCCAGATGTACGATTGGTAGGCATGCACGTAGATAAGCCTTAAGTTGCGAGGAATGTTGAGGATGGCCCGGAAATACATATCGGTAGTGTAAGGGTTTCCGGGCTTATTCTTGGCCAATACCGTCAAAACAGCGTGTTCTGCAGAACATCTCCGGGGCATATGTTTAAGGGCCTCGGCAGCATTGCCTGTTTCGGCCCATATCCGACGAGCATTGACCGAATCGGGAACTACGCGTTCCTGCTCAGCCAAAATGAGCTCCACTGCACCTTTCCAGTCCTCACGCAAGAGGTATATTCCGAGCACGTGAGTGGATACGGAAAACGTCCCAAACCGTTGGAGCCCATAGTAGTTGATGAATCCTGTACTTTGAAGACCGGAAAAACTCTGGTGCACCACCGAAGAAAGATCTTGCAGGTCTCCACCGCCAACAACACGTACATCCCGAATGGCAATGACAAACTCGTTTCCGGAAAGATCACCCAAATCCAAGCCCCGGTCGCTATATGCAAACCCACCTAACACGGTACCTTTCAAGGCCTTATTTAATGACGTCACACGTGCCACTTTGGCCTTATGGATGCAGAACCGTTGGCACGTGACACCCCTCCGATCCTTTGTGCCGGAATACTTCACAGACTTATTGGGAATACGCATGAACTTGGTGATGGTGTTGGCCACCTCCATGGTCTCCCTATTTTCCTTGTATACAGTAAAATGCAAGTAGTTCTTGTAGGGTCCCAAACCGTAGTTAACGATTCCGTTTTCGTCCACGTGATTGACGTGGTTATTTTTGCGGCCGTTTTTGGGGTTGCTCGTACTGATTTTGAACGTATTGGCCCCGGAGGTACTGGTGTCCACCTTCCCTTCGAACGCCTGTCTGAAGAGCTGGTGCAAGAGGGTCCGGGTTGCCTTGTCGGGAAACTGCGTGGAAGTTTCCATGCTTCCGCCGTCGGCAACGATCTTTTCAATTTGCTCGATTTCTTCGGCACTTAAATGTTCATTGAGTCTTGCTCTGTTTTCGGGTGAGACTTTGAATACCTGAGCAACAGAAACTTCAGCCCCTTTTTCATTACCTTTTTCGGCATCTCCATCAGCTTCTCCATTTTTTAAGTCTCCATTTTGCAGAGCTTCACTTTGGGCTTCACTTTGGGCTTCACTTTGGGCTTCACCATTGGTTGTGTCTGTACCATTTTCAGTGACTTGGACATATTTAACTTCCTCTCCGGATTTCAATTTAGCACCAGTTTCCAAAGTCTCTTCTTTATCGTCGACTTTTTCCGAAGTGTCCCGATTTTCCAAGGCCTTTTTTCGCTTCTCCTGCCTTTTTTCCTTCAGAGAGGCACCTAAAACAGGCCCTCGGTCCGTCAAGTGGACCACGTGACCGTCCTGATCAAGCTCAAACACTTGAAAATCGGAGTACCGCAGCTTGATGGTACCGAAAAAGCCTAAGGCCGATTTGTTGATGTATTGGGTGATCCCCACATCTGGTTCCTGCACGACCTTGGGTGGGGCGTCGACGGCAGCTTTTTTTGCGGCAATTTCGGGCTCTGCGTCGCCTGCACGCTTCAAAACACTGGCCATTGATTTGGGAATCTGCACAAGTCGTTTGCTGGCTGTGATGTATCTGGCTAGTCAAGAAGACATTGGCTCAGAAGAGATGCGCAGCAGAGCAGAAAAAGGCACGTGCGCGGTGTACGGGTTTCCACGTACATTTGATTCCATAAATACCTTTGAATTCTGGAATTCCTGCAATTTGGAGTTTAAGGATTTCGGCACTTTCGAAACTTTCCCGGTTTGTACGGATTGTGTGGAACTGGTTGGAAATTGTATTTCGTTGATTATGAGCCCGTGCACCGCTCTATAATAATGAACTAGTCCATCAATATGGGAATCCGCCAAAAACGTACTTGTGTCGAAATGTCTAGTACACCAAGAATACAATCTAATATAGTGCTGAGTATTTCTGGAAACTAGAGTACATAGTGTAGTGTATTGTCTGTATAGTACTGTGGTGTAGACTGTAGTGTATATGTGGTGCCTGGTATAGTGAAGTATTGTGTAGCGTGTACTTAAGTAAGTCTATAAAATACGAGGTACCAAGTGGAGTGGATTATAGTAGTATAGTATATAGTATATAGTATATGGTATATAGTATATAGTATATAGTATATAGTATATGGTATATAGTAGTAGTAAGAAATCTAAGTTGTACCTTGCAAGACTAGAGTACCACGTGGAGATGTCAATCCATGTGTCAACGAGTACCTAACATATACGGAGGAAAGGTACTTCATGGATATGTTGTATGCAGACCTGGAACAAGAAGACTGTGCAAACCTTGAACAAGAAGACTGTGCAGACCTTGAACAATAAGACTGTGCAGACCTCAGACGAGCAAAAAGTATAGGAGGTGCTTTGGCCCCATCACATAGGACTTTGGTCTTGTAAGGTACAACCTACATATCCCTGTATATTAATATATACTAAAACAAAAGTTGAAACCATGTCATGGGTATACATCAGTACCTCTACACTAATTAATATTGGTGGAATACTAGTAGAGGTAATAGTAGTATAAATTAGGGGGATAGTAGTAGAGGTAATAGGAGTATAAATTAGAGAGATAGTAGTAGAGGTAATAGTAGTATAAATTAGGGGATAGTAGTAGAGGTAATAGTAGTATACATTAGTGTGTACTGTATCTGGTCTAGTGTAGTGTAGAAGCCTACTGTAAAATCCTAAAAATGGCCATATTGCTGTGACAGGAAAAAACTGTCTCCATACTAATAAGAAGCCTCTTATGATTCTAGTGTTAATATAAGGTTAATGCCTATGATATAATCTCTGGTATGTTTACCTGTATTACTAGTCATATCTTACTCTACATCGTCTGTGGTATGTGTTTTACCGGCAACACAGAGTATGGTAGTATGACGTAGTACAGACTATATGTTCCGGATAGAGAGGTAGTATGAAGTAGTACAGACTATATGTTCCGGATAGAGAGGTAGTACAGAATAGAGAGTGGTATACAGTAGGCCATAGGATGTTAGTACTCATGTAACCTTTATTAGTATAGCTAGTATAGAGTAGACACTAGATGGAGTAATGTGTAGTGGATAGGACAGCGTAGTAGTATTTAATGGCATAGAAAAGTACAGGCTTATAAACACTATATTATTGGTACTACCTCAGTCGTAATTTACCTTGTATTAATATCTATTTATTACCTTCGATAGCTCCAGCGTGAGCTACATGAAGTCATATCGGGGTCCACAAAACCTCAAGCCAGTCTATTAGTAGAGTTAGTCTTCCCTAGAGATGCTCGGGTTTAGAGTGGTTTTTGAGGGTCTCCGAGCATAGAATCAGATTCTGGAGGATCCCAAAATTTAGTGTGTGACATTGGAGGAGCCCCAAGTTTGCAATGTGACTTTTGAGGGTCTCCCAGTTTAGAAGGACACTTTTGAGGGTCCCCCAGTTTAGAAGGACACTTTGGAGGAGCCCTGAGTCTGTTACGACACTTTAAAAGGCTCCAGCGCAGTGGAAGAGGATGGTGATTGGAAACCCGACCACGCAGAGCAGAAATTTCGAAAAGTAGATCTGTGGCCAGCATGGTCAGCTGCGAAATCAAGCTGCTCTTTGGAAAGAGCATGGACTCCAGGTCCAGGCTCAGGTCCAGGTCCTTTTCCTGCTCCCCCATTATGGACTGAAAAGTCGTTAGGAACCGTGAGTGGACTCTGGAGTGGGGTCTTGAGTGGTTGATATGGCTCAAAAGGCTGGTCAAAGTCGACATATCAAAAGAAGAGTTTTGAGACTCCAAGTCTTCTGTTTCTGTTTCTGTTTCTTCTGTTTCTGTTTCTTCTGTTTCTGTTTCTTCTGTTTCTGTTTCTTCTCCTTCTGTTTTTTCTGTTTCTGTTTCTTCTCCTTCTGTTTCTTCTCCTTCTGTTTCTTCTCCTTCTATTTCTTCTCCTTCTGTCGTGTCTGAATCGGTATCTTCTGTACACTCCAGTATAGCTGAGTGAAGGTTGTCCGGGTCAAATTCGGCTGGCAAATTGACCAGGATCAGGGGAGAAAGCTGTACAGTTTTCCAGCCCACGGGACAGGCTTTGGGGCTATCGTTGAAATTGGAAACAGGTTTAGAGGGTTTCCACTCTTTAAGCTTCCAGGGTGTCAATACTAGAGGTTCCCGAGATGCCAGAAATGTGACAAATTTGACGATTGACGAAAAGTCAGTCCCCATTGGGGAGTTGCAGTCGGCAAGCTGGTCAAATATGATGGAGGTGTCAGTAGCTTTCATAGCAAAGGACTGAGTGGGAAGTTAGAGCTGTGAGAGTGTCTAAGGCCAAGTCTGAGTCTGAGTAAAATAGTCCAAGGCCGAAAGTTGGAGTCCGAGACTTAGATGTTCTGCTATTCGGATGGTCTGAGTTTGAGTTTGGCTCGTGTCTGAGTTTGAGTTAAGTCTGAACTGAGTTGGGTGGAGTGAGGTGGAGGCTGAAAAGTGTGGAATAACGCGGCTTATATAGTCCAGCAGCCGACTGCAAACTCGGGTTCTGGTATGGGCAGATCACAAAATTTGCTTGGTGCTGACTAAAAAAAGACGAATAACAAAAAATACCAGAGTGTCAAATGGCATACACGAAATCTGACAGCGTACACCTTTAGTGATAGCCAGAAATGCGGCCCGAAAAAAAACCTTCAGATACTTAAAAACGGCCACAGGAAGGACATTTTTTAGGAGAGGCATTAAGAAATTTAGGCATAAAGACGACAATTTTGAATGTGTGGAACGGAATTTGAATGCACTGTTTCTTTCCTCGTGACCCGCAAGGTCGATTTGTGATTTATTGTATGCCGACTACCTAAACCAGAGCCATATGTAAATTTCACCTAACAGAAAAAAAAAAAAAAACTAAGTTTACTTGAGATAGTGGAAATTGTGAAAACGAGTATAAAGGCAGCTGGAAAAAGATCTGCATAGGTCTGACGGAAAATTTAGAAAAAGGTGGATTGGGTGCAAAATCCTGCATACACGCGCGTGTCCATAAACGTTCACATTAACTGTTAGATTCCGTATAAGTAGTGCTCTACCCATACACCGATTGAGTTCAATTTCACAATTAGGCCCCGCGTCGGGTTGCCATGAATGTGTCCCCTTTAGTTACTCGTTACTACGGATTGCCGTCCTGCAGAGTATTTAAGTACGGCCGATTCCTCTTCCTGAAGAATAATCAACGAATTGAGTTTCGATTACGCACAAATGTACAAATAACCAAAACACTACTTACTACTTACTACTTACTATTAGATTATCGTGAAAATTCAAGGTACTCCGATTTGTTTTTTTCTTTTGATGGTCCCATCAAACGTTTTAGTACTTAGCATTAGCTAAGATTCATTTTGTAGTTCGTATTTAATTGTCAGATTCACTTAGCTACATCGTTCATTAGTACTTGAAACTAATTTATATACACACTAACGCTAATAACACTATCACTGGACCATTATCACCAAAAAAACAGTGGTACTTTCACCAATTCCACTATTTCTACTTGCATTCAATGGGTTCTCAATATCCTGTACTTCTCATCTGCTCATTCCAAATAGCGGGTGATCCTGACTTTTGAGCTGGTACACCAAATCTGTACTTCAATAGCTTATAATCAACCCGAGAATCTCCCTAGATGTAACTTTCTCCTAGAAACTAGCACCACGTCTAAAGGTGTCCATGTCATTTATTTGCGCATGGAGCTTTTCGTGCCTCAAAAGTTCTACTGAAAAATCTCAACTGGAAACATTGGTGAAAGAGAAAGAGCACGTGTTTTACCCTGAAATAAGGAGAAAATGATAAAAAGGGTCAAGTGTCAGAAATCCAGTGCAGTTTCAAATCAGATTATCCAAGAAACCTGGAGAAGTTTCGGGAAAAAAAAGCTCTTACCATTAATTTGGCATGGTCATGATGTTATTAGTCGTCGCAACACGCAATAATGTCGGAAAAATGGTAAATGAAGCTTTTTTTTTTCTTTTAATGACTATTGCCAGGATCATAAGGTATAGATTTTACAATTTTTCTATGCGTAGAGCCCTGTCTATAGGGACCTAATTAAACTGTTAGATCGTGTACTGGCTACCATAGGTTTAAAATCCTGAAAAAGACATCTCCACAATTGGGTTAAAAACTACATCAATGTGGGCCTTATATAAACCAGTAAACATTTTTAAAATATGAAATTCGCCTTTAATCAGCTTTTTTTCTGTGATCTGGTGTCTAATAGTACTATGCTATTCGCACTCAAATTAATACTCTATTACTCACCCCAATAATCAAAGCTAAAATTTGTAAATGGTCATTTCTGAAACCTCATTATCAAAAAGTCCAAAATTTGCTTTCCTAAACCTCCAATCGCTCTACTTTTGGTACTGTTATGCTGGTTAGATTATATTCTGCCAGCACACCCGTGCACCACGCGTACCATATATGCTGCTGCGAAGTGGGTGCAAATATCCATTGGCTACCATTTGCTATGTTTTCCCGTACACTTTCCCAAGAGTCCCTGTGGCCCGACACCTTTCAACCGACTGGACTCCAACTTAATGGCTACCCCTTACAAGCTGCAGATGCTTCAGGTAATCTCCGGAAGCGTACCATTGTCCGGAAGTTCCTTTGTGACCAGATGCTCCGGGTCCGGGAGCGAACCCTGGACACCACCCTTGCTGCCGATAAGTGTTTAACACTTGATGGAGTTGGGGGCTTTTCAAAACTCTCCAAATCCTTTTCTTGTAAGCTGATGCGCTCGTTACATCTGGTACCTTCAGTGTTGACGACCGAAACACCTCGCTTCAGGCCTCTGAACAACCCCAGAGTGTTGGCTATTGAAGGTATGTCCCGGCACACGAGCCCTGCGGCTTTGGTCGCCGCCATTTCAGGCGGAGCTTTGGAAAAAATCGTGTTTCACCGGGCAAAAACCCCACTTTTGGAGGTGCACTTTGTTAATGCTGATAGTGCAGACAAGTTCTACCGCAGTAGCCAGAGTATAGAGTTGAGTGTCCACGGACGGGCTTTGAAAGTCTCCTGGTACAATTCAATCCGGAAATCGGTGCCTCTTGCCCCATATATCAGGGAGGAAATTGAACTGTGTGGAGCATCTCGCGTGGTGGTCTTAAGTAAGCCTATAGCCCACAAAAAAAAGGAACACGGGTCCAAACGCCGCTACCCCAATGCAGCAGACAACTTCTCTAAGGATCTTAATTTGGAGGCCATGAAGTGGGATTTCGTGCAGTTTGGCGGTATTGTGGAGGTGAGTCCTGTGATCTCTACCAAGTTGAGCGTGAGCATTCAGTTCACCGATATCCGCAGTGCCATTTTGGCCGTCAACACGCTCAAACTGCTGACCCTGCTTCTTTACTTCAAGTACAAGAACTGGAACCATAAATACGACCGCGACGTGACCAACCGGCCATGTATGGTGGCGTGATGCTACTTTTCCTGCCACGAAGAAAAAGTAGCCAGTGACTATGGCCATTTCTCCAATTTCTCTAACCCTTTCTTTGGAGTTTCTTTACTCGAATTTCCGAAGGGTTTCCAATCATTTCTCTATTCATTTCTCTATTCATTCTCTATTCATTTCTCTATTCATTCTCTATTCATTTCTATATTCATTCTCTATTTATTTCCGCAGCCTTTTCTCCAGCCTTCCTACATCCTTTTCACTATTAACATCTAAATACAAATCTCTATTCAAATCTCTATACAAGTTTTACGATCATCTTTTCTTTACTATAATTTGCGGGGGAGATTTTGGGGATGGTAATTGGGGATGGGTTTGGAAGCTGGTGGGAATCGAGAAAGCACATTATTGACCATATGCTCAAAGAACCTTGTCACGTATGTCCATACCAATAAACTTTGTGATCAAATAATGCGTAGTACGTCATATACATATCGTTTCCACCCAAACTAGAGAAGTTCTGGCTATATTCGGTTGATGGAAAACAGAAAAACACCTCCATATGGATGCACTCATTTTCCCCAGGTGCTATAATAATGAAAAAGTCCACAAAAATTCTTTTATTCTTGGGATTCCAATACTGACCAATCATGATTAAGCTGATTTGATTTAAATCAGTATAGTAATATGACAATTATACTAAAGTTAGTGATTGAGCAGTATACCTATTGATATAGAAGTATATTTGTAATTTAATGCTAAGCTTAGGGAAGTAGTTTGAGTAATATTTTGAGTAGTAGTTTGAGTAGTAGTTTGAGTAGTATTTTGAGTAGTAGTTTGAGTAGTATTTTGAGTAGTATTTCATGGAGTAGTTGTGTAGTTAATGATATATTGGTTAAACTGAAAAGTATTTGTCTAGTTTGCTGGTATAGTTAGTTTGTTGGTATGGTCAGTATGACTAGTATCAGTCTAGTTAGTAGTATATTGAATGTATATAGTGCAGCTGGGAAATCATGGGACAATTACAAAAAGAAGGAGCAATTTTCTTAAGTATGAATGATATACTCTAACGAAAAGATAACGAGAAGGAGGGGGAAAGTGGGTGTGGATCGAAGGTATTAGGTATGACTCATAAAGTACTTCGCAAAGATAAACTGGCTGACCAGATTTCCCTCTTTATTTTATCTTGTGACTATATATGGAGTGGTTGGACCATACACCCTATATACATTACTTTCTGCTATTTCAATTTCATATCCAACCATAGAAGATATTTTCAATCTTCCCTATATAGATATAAACTTTCTCAAACCAACATATTGCACAATATTCTACCATCCACTACTTATGCAGTCTTCTCTTATACAATTTATGCTCATTCTTCTCTTATACAAAATCTGCTAAGTCTTCTCTTATACAATTTATGCTCATTCTTCTCTTATATAATTTATGCTCATTCTTTTCTTATACAATTTCTGCTCATTCTTCTCTTATACAATTACATAGTACCTGTTAGATCCTCCAGGTAGTGTCCTACCTACGGAGGTATTTTAAGCCCTCACTGTCTAATCCCAACAATGGCCATATGAAGACGCTAAGACCCAATATTTCACAAGGTTGGGACGGTGTTCAGCGCTATTGTTCTCGTGCTAAGTCGCACACACTTTTTCTCTAAAAGTATTTAAGTACCTCAGAGTCCTTTTCGGAGAATCATCGGCGAATGAACATACTAAACAGAGTACCTGACAAAACCGGAAACTAACATTACTATAGAGCATTTTCTACCCTCCTCACTAAGTTCTACTTTATACTAATGGAGAATTGCAAAACACGAATGGGACCCATATATAGCTTTTGTTTTTTAACATCCTAGTCCACCCCTTTTAAACTAGATCCCCACAAGAGTAGATCCTCACAAGAGTAGATCCTCACAAGAGTAGAGCCTCACAAGAGTAGAGCCTCACAAGAGTAGATCCTCACAAGAGTAGATCCTCACAAGAGTAGATCCTCATAAGAGTAGATCCTCACAAGAGTAGATCCTCACAAGAGTAGAGCCTCGCAAGAGTAGAACCTCATAACACTATGGCCAAATTTCTGTCTATGCTTCCACTGGAATGCTGGCCCCCGAACCTTATGGCACTTGTCCTTTATCCAGCCCTCTGTACGTATGTAAGACGTCATTTGAAAACACTGTAAGCACACCCCACATGGTCAGCACCTTGTTCTAGCTCGCCAAAGGCCGTACATGTATCTGCACATTGATAACTGACTATATAGTCGAGTAAATGAAAGAGTAGAAGGCCTTATACAATGGTCATTTTAGCGTATGCTGGGCTTCCTAATACCAATAGGTAGAACCCTAGCTGTAGAGGACCCAACAGTTATAGTTATACTATAGTTAGTGTTATAGTGATAGGTATACTATAGTTAGTGTTATAGTTATACTATAGTTAGTGTTATAGTGATAGGTATACTATAGTTAGTGTTATAGTGATAGTTATACTATAGTTAGTGTTATAGTGATATTTGTACTATAGTTAGTGTTATAGTGATAGTTATACTATAGTCACTAGACTTTCTTATATAGTATAAGTTATGTCACATACCCTATTTCTATGATAGGTCAATTAAGTAAGGACAATTATGAGACTATTACCACGATCCAATGTTAAAGTGTCAATTAAAGTGTCAATTATGGACCAATCATTAGGATGTAGTGAGTTAATGCTCAGTTACTTGATTGAGTAGCAGCATGGCAGATTCAGTTATTTACTATAAAAACTCATGTTTTATATCGAATGCCCTAGTGTTACCATGTTCAACTCTAAGGTACCGTAATGGTGCACACTAATGACACCCACAAACGTTCCGGATTAAAAATATAGGTAGTACCGCTTAACATATACTGCATAGGAGCATACTTCAAAAGTGCTGGTTTCAGCAGCTGATAGTATTCCTAACTTGACGTACTGTTGAAAAACAGCAATCAAAAGAACGCACTCTGATACCCACGGCTTGCGGGGTAGCAAAGCAATCAGTTTTTACAGCAATCAATTGTGGTTTCAATGAATGCCGTGATGCAGGAAGAATCTCCAAATATATAAAGGGGACTTCGCCCCCATTTATTGTTAGTATCGATAATTGAATATCAACTGCCGAGAGGGATACCAAGATGCCTCCAAGAACCAGACCCACCAAATTCTCTCGTATTAATCATACCTCCAAGACCAAACAACCAAAAGATCTCGTATTGATAATACCTCCAAGAAACATACCACCAAAAGATCTCGTATTGATAATACCTCCAAGAAACATACCACCAAAAGATCTCGTATGGATAATACTTCACTGAGCACTGAAAACTCTTCTTCTCCTACTCCTGAAACACTTCCCCTGAAGCAAACACTTCCCCTAGAGTGTTTACATATCTTGATGAGACTATGAGGTCAATGTCTTATAGTATGAGTCATCCACTGGATATCACTCCCTGGTTAATCACAGGTCCTCCTGGTACCGCAACCGTCGTTACGGATCTGGCGTTATCTTCTTCACACGTACCTATACTGCACGTAAGCATGTATGGCCATCCTCTTATTGCAAGGGCCTAGAGCTCATAAATTCCTAAATGGTTCTAGAAAAAAACACAGTAAAACCCGGAATGGATTTCAACACCAAATCAAGTGAAATAATATAGGAAAACCGAAACCCACGTGACTTCTGTCGATGTCAAAGTTAAAGTGAGCAATCACCATCAAATGTTGTCAATGAGTACTTAGCATGTGTGGAGTCGATGTACTCCGTAGAGGCGTTGGATGCGTTGGATGCGTTGGATGCGTTTAAGTGAAGCACTATGTGCCGGTCGCCAATGGATGAGAAGCTTTCACCCACTTCCCATCTCGTCTAGATTTTGGTCTTGTAAGGTACAACTTACATATCCCTGTATATCAATATATACTAAAACATAGGTTGATAATAATTCCAAATGTTTCACACCAACTTTCATTCTCAAGTTAAAGAGATATCTATGTGTTTTATGGATTCCTCTATCAATTGGGTGTATGTATATCTAGGTCATCGTTAACACTAGGCTTAAGATTTCGAAACTTGCGCTTGCTAAGTATTTTGCAATTGCTCAACTTGTTTCTTGCTTTGATCCAAGCCAAATATATCCTTCCCTTTCCCAACACTTGGCTCTTTATGTGCCTAATCTTCTACGTGGGTCTTCTTGGAGGATGTCTGTACGTCAACACATTTTTGTCTGTTAGTGAGCAGGGTGCTAAAGAGGAAAGAGAATTTTCTTTATCCTGCGTTGGCATTAGTGATTCTTTTGGTGTGATGATTGCTGGCTTTGTTAGTTTGTGGCTCGAGGGCTATCTCTGTGAAATTCAATATTGTCAAATTTAAAACTGGACGATTGCCTGATATGCACTACATTTGGGGGTCTTGCAGTATCAATCAAGGCTCAAAACGGACCGAACTAAACTGGCTTCCTTGATATCCTGTATCCAACCCTTTTTTAGGGGTGTCTGAAACTTTTTGAATTATTGGTTGTTTAATTTTGGCAGTGTGGTTTGAAACTTTTTGAATAATTGGTTGTTTAATTTTGGTAGTGTGGTTTGAAACTTTTTGAATTATTGGTTGTTTAATTTTGGTAGTGTGGTTTGAAACTTTTTGAATAATTGGTTGTTTAATTTTGGCAGTGTGGTATGAAACATTTTGCCGCGCTGGTTTGAATCGTTCTGAAAATCACTGTTTACTACACTGGACTGGACTGCATGGCTATGGAAACGACCACGTGATGTGCCTATAAGAAGGGCACATACAGAATCCAGTAATCCTAATTCCTCGAGGTAGTAAGAATCTTCTTGATCTGACCCAAACAGTGCCATTCAAAACCATCCCAAACTATTCAATAGTATTTTGGTGCGACTACCAAAACCATCCCAAATTATTCAACAGTATTGGTTGGTGACGACTAAGAACATAATGACTATTGCTTGAAACATTAATTTGATGTTTGGAGTGTTTCAGTCACCCTGAAAAGGTACCCCATTTATTATTGCAATAATGTACAGTATTATTACAATAGTGTACAGTGCATTTTGGAGCAATACCCTGGACTTCACTTCTACTAATGCATATCACACTATAAGTACAAGAAGATTCCGAATAAAATGTGGTCTTTTTATTGAAGGTGTGTGAAGCTGTGCCATTTGGCTTTTCGAAGCCAGTTTTTTTGGAACTTATACATTCAAGAGGATATAGTGACAATTACGTATTAAACGTATTCCCAAGAACCTAACAACTGTACTACTCTATACAAAATTTGAGGGACTAGAAAAAAAGGACATTCAGAAAAAGGTAGAATATTTAACCGAATGATTCGAAAACTTCGGTCTAGTTGACTTGTGGTGGAACAGCTGAATGGTAATTTGCCTGCATACACTTCACAAACCGTCACGTGACTGAACATTTTAGGATCACGTGACTTTGTTTACATCACGTGCCGCGCCTTATTATTAAATGCGATCCCGTAATCTTCTCTTAACTACACGCCAAGACGCTACTAGGCTTTCCTCCAGGCTGTAGTGTATCCATTTGTGTGACTCAAACTGTGTCTTTTGGAGTTATTCCCGCCGATCGCTTTTTTCTGAAACGCTTAACGCTTCTAACCACCGTGGATCCATCCTGAAACAATCCTGAAACATCACCAAAAACTCTTCCTTCGTATTGACAATCGATACAAATTGGAATTTGTGAACAACAAAACTTGGACTCGGACACATATTCGAGGGTAATTTGAAACACGCCAACGGTATTCTGAATCATATCGAGGGTACTCTGAGACATATCGAAAGCATTCTGAAACGTATTCTAAGGCATTCTTTAACCTTCCCAGGGCATTTTGAAACACATTCAAAGCAACTTGAAACATATCCGAGGAAACTTAGAACAAACCAAATATCCTGAGACTTACCTGAAACATCTTAGTCTCTTCCAGGAGATCTGAATCTATTGATTTCTGAAACCACTTGGACACCCCAATCACGTGATTTCTGGCATGATGCGGTCCAGTTCTTCCCTCCAATCATCCAGTGGCCGGTCCACTCCCTCTACCCGAACCAGCTTTGCCGAAATGAAACGGCCCGGGTCTTCACGTGGCTTCAGACCTCAACTGCCGAAATACGCTCGGTCTAGACCCGGCTCCAGCCTCGGAAGCCGCCCTCCGACGCCGTCTACGCCTACATTCCGACCCGAGCCATATACAGGAACAATCAGTGTGAGTATCCGGCCCAATCCGTTGCTTGAAGGAAGCCTGCATTGGTTCATTGACGAGTTCTCCAATCGGATTACGAATGTGGCAGATAGCTCGTCGTACCTGTTTGATAATGTGTTTGCTGCAACATGTAACGTGACCAACGGTCACGTGTACGAGAAGGCTTGTGCCCATTTGGTGGAGAATTTCCTAAACGAGGCATATAATTGTACGCTTTTTGCCTATGGAATGACCGGGTCGGGTAAAACTTACTCTATGCGTGGTGAAGACCATGACCCGGGCTTTGTCCGCTTGGCCATCGATGATATATACCGGAAGATGGACCTGGACCTGGGCTCCAAATTGTTCAATTTGAGTGTTTCGTATTTGGAAATCTACAACGAGAAAATCATTGATCTTTTGGCCAACGGAGTGCATCCAGAACTCAAAATCAGGGACGATGCTGAATATGGTACCAAGATTGTGGGCATCACCACTGCTAAGGTGCAGTCTAAAGAACACCTTTTGCAGCTTATAAAAGCTGGAGATTTGAAGCGGAAGACGAGTGCTACGGACTTCAATTCCCGCTCCTCAAGGTCCCATGCCATCATGCAGATCCGGTTGCATACAGTGGACCAGGTAAAGTCGGCCGAGTCCCATTGCACGCTTTCGCTCTGTGATTTGGCTGGGTCGGAGCGGGCCACTTCCAGTGCCGAGCGCAGGAAAGAGGGTGCTTTTATTAATAAGTCACTTTTGGCTCTTTCCACCGTCATCAACAAGCTTTCGCTTTTGTCGACGTCAAATGCTGGAAGCATGGAGCACATACCGTACCGGGACCTGAAGCTCACGCGACTTCTTCAGCCAGCTCTTTCGGGGTCTCTGTTGATCCTGATCTTGTGTACAGTCCATTTGGGGGCCAAGCTGGCGGTATTGGACCAACAGGTGGCCACCGAAACCGCAAATACGCTCCGATTTGCAGCTCGGGCTAAAGATATTGTCATCTCTGTGAATAATAATAAGCGCAGTGTGCATGATGACTCGCTGAAAATGGTCGCAGAGCTCCGGCAGACTATCGAGAACCAACAACGGGAAATTACCGCTTTAAAGGCCTCCAAACTGCACGGGTCCCCGGTCTCTTTCAGGGACGATAAGGTGGTGGCAGAGCTCCGGGCGGAAATCCATGTTCAGAACGAGAAAATCGCCCATCTCACTCGTTTGAACGACTTGCAGAGGACGGAAACAGTCTTGCTCCGGAATGACGCATTGAACGATATCTTGGGCCTCGATATTGACGGGCTGCCCAAGCGTATGATGGCCAACTTGGAGGAATTTTACAGCAGAGTCAACTACGAGATGCAAGAGTACCGGACGTACATTGGGAATCTCGAAAAGCAACTCAAATTGGCCCAGCAAACACAGGTTCCTCCACTTAAACCCACGTCTCATGTGGAGGAGTTGCTCAAGGACCAGGAGGAGGAGATCTGGCAGTTGAAAGAGACCATTAAGGACAAGGACCACGTGATCCATAGTTTGACCAAGACGTCCAAGCTACGGCGGTTGGTTGACTCCAACTCGGCGTTCAAGCAACACGACAAGGAGAACGGGTACTTTATGAGTGCAAAAACAAGCCCAACGAAGACAACCCCGGTCTAATTTCTCGAATATGGTCATCGGATTCATGAACGAGTTAATTATTCTCCATTAAGGGATTCTTCATCAAAAGTTCAATTCATGCACTAGTCAGTGATAGAATTATTCAGTGGCTGAGTGCTATTAATCATTATGCAAAGGCTTGGGTGGTTCATACATTCAAGTATATTACCATGTGACTGAGAAGACTGATAATGTGATTGCATTTTATGATTGCATTCTATGATTGGATCGTTATACTGATTTGGCATGCACTACTGGCGATCTCCAGTACCAAACGGACATCTTGACCCACTGCATAAACGTCCTAGAGTACTATAATTAATCACCAGGACAGTACTTTTTTTCGAAGCTAGATTCGTCGGACAGTCTATCTAGTTGCAGCCAAGGCTAGTCTCGGCTATTTCAATCATCGTGGTTTCTACTCAATCTGGTCCTTCTCTACAACCTTATAATGTTTTTGCCCATACAAGACTATACAGGACTTCGTCAATCTACAGTTGTCCCATAACAAGACCGTGCAAATCTACTCAGTATAGCTAATAGTCTAGTGTAACACTTAAGTGAATTAGCTCAATTGGGTATCTGTCTGTCACTGGCCTCCAATTGCCACAAGCACTCATTGTGGTCCAGTTTGTATTGTTCATTTACTAATATCTCCCGTGTTGGGCCTGAGGTGCTTTGTGAAGGTGGTCTATAAGCAGTTTTTATGGTGTTCTATATTTCACTCTGTTACATCTTGGTTAAGGCCCACCGCAGTCTCTTTTTCTTGGAAGTTTTCACATCTAAAATTACGGAACAGGGTTTTGAGTTCTGGTCCCAATCCTAGTTTTAGTTAGTCAATCAGGATATTTTCTGTGAGGAATAAACCAAGGAGTCCTCTAGTCCGAAACCCCAGGCCCCTGATTCAGAGGAAGACGGAAAAGCGAGAAACGGGCTAAACAGCAAGAAGCAACCGAAACACCTGGAAACTCCTGGAAACTCCTGGAAACTCCTGGAAACTCCTGGAAACTCCTGGAAACTCCTGGAAACTCCTGGAAACTCCTGGAAACCCAAACAAATCCAGAAAATTCCAGAAAATTCTCAAATTCAACTCCTCAAGTGTTCACATATACTAAGATTATGTATACATCGGAAAAGCTCTTAAGACTATACATCCTAATCAGGAAACTCATTAGTCTCTAGGTCAAGAGTTCCTTCAACTAAGGTGAAGTCAATGTGCCACATGTATACCAATTAGCCAGGTACTATCAAATAAGCAATCGTGATTCAATGAGCCGTTCGCTGTTTCACTGTATATTGCTATACTTACACATACATGGCTTAATCTTTGAGACAAGCAGATGACTAGTTGCAGGATCAACCCGATAACTAAGAAGATCTTTTTTGCGGTTGTCCACTGGCTCATATTGAAAACGAGCAGAGTGATTTTGTGGTTTGCGTTTCTTGGGTATAGTCTAGTAATGCCCTGTTTCTTTCCTTTTGGGCTACGTGGACATTCCCACACGTCCAATTATTTACCATTCTGGTAATACTTACATAATTGATTGACGAAGCAGGTTTAGTAAAAACCGTGAATACTGGACTACTTAAATAGTAAAGACTGTTTCAATAGTAAAAACTGTTTCAATAGTAAAATTTGTTTCAATAGTAAAATTTGTTTCAATAGTAAAATGTGTTTCAATAGTAAAATGTGTTTCAATAGTAAAATGTGTTTCAATAGTAAACCCCACTGCTAAATTTTGGTGTTATACCGGGATTTCTGGGTCATAAGTACCGCAAGGAAACTGTGGGTTATGGTGTACTTTTTTTTGGCGTCGTTCCGTTGAATGTGTGTAGGGATATACAGTGTTGTTCAAAACTACTCAAACCAGCGAGGCAAATTGTTTCAGACTACACATGCAAAATCAAACAAACCAATGGTTCAAAGTTTCGTAACCCCTAACAAGGTGTTGGATACAGGATATCAAGAAACCAGTTCAGTTCCGTCCGTTTTGAGCCTTGATAGATACTGCAAGACCCCCACATGAAGTGCATACGGACAATCGTCCGAATTTAAATTTCAGAATATTATGAAAGTTGGTAGTAAAAACTGTTTCAATAGTAAAAACTGATTCAATAGTAAAAACTGTTTCAATAGTAAAAACTGTTTCAATAGTAAAAACTATTTCAATAGTAAGTACTGGATTGTTTCAATGGTAAGTACTGGATTGTTTCAATGGTGAGTACTGGACTGAATGAGTGCTTGTCTATGACTCGTACTTGATTTTGGTATTTGGGTAATTAATTTTGGTATTTGGGTACTTGATTTCGGTATTTGGGTACTTGATTTTGATATTTGGGTACTTGATTTCGGGATTCGGGTAATTAATTTCGGTATTTGAGTAATTAATTTCGGTATTTGAGTAATTAATTTCGGTATTTGGGTACTTGAATTCGCTATTTGATTAAATAATTTTGGTATTTGGGTATTTGACTTTTTAGTAAGTACTTTACTGTATTTAAAGGGAAATATTACCACTCTTAATAAACAAACAATAAATACCACTTGGGTGATGTACTCCGTGACTTGTACAAGCTCTTGAACAAAGCCCAGTTTTCTGGCGATTTATTGGCCGTCAATCACTTCTACTTGCGAGTTTTCTTTGGCGTAATTCCCATGGTGACGCAGATCTGGATCAACTTCAACATCAGGGCTACTTTGGATGGTTCTAAGGCGACTTCTTCATTCCCAAGTCGTCCTGAATGCCCCAGAAATCCCAGTTGAAAAAGGCCGGCATCTACCGTTACTTGAATAACCCAGAACAGGTTTTTGGCATGTGTGGAGTCATGGGTATCACACTTATCATTCCTACCTTGGACAATGTGCTTCTCTGCTTGTTTTGGACCGTCAACAACTTCTTCCGCATTAACTTCATCGGGCAGTTGCATATGATCAATGTGTATGGAGAAACAGAGGTGATGAAGGATTCCGGAGTGACCAAGACGCTCAGGAAGCACTTTATCGCAGAGAGCTTATCGCAAAAAACACCTGAGTTTGAGAAGACTAAGAAAAGATCCAGCTTGTTATTGTTTACTTCAGGAAGAGGAGACGAGTTGTGAGTGCTCAATGAAGTATTATCAATACGATATGTTTTGGTGGGTTTAGTATTTCTGGAGTATAGAATAGTATTCCGTGATTACAGAATTTTCTGGGCTATAGAGTCGTTTTTCTTGATTATGCAGTAGTAGTAATCCGAGTGTATAGATTAGTAGTAGTATTCTGTGGCTACAGAGTAGTATTTCGTGATTACAGAGTAGTATTCTGTAGTTACAGAGTAGTATTCTGTAGTTACAGAGTAGTATTTCTTAACTATAGAGTAGTTTTCTAGGCTAGAGTCATATGTCTTGACTGTAGAATCAGTTCCTTGACTATAGAGTAGTATTTCTTAACTCTAGAGTAGTCTTCTTTTAATATAGAGCCATATTTCCTGATTACAGATTAGTATTTCTTGACTATCAAGTAGTAATCCAAGTCTATAGATGATGTTTGCCACGGAGGGTGTCACGGATATTGTGGTGACCCAGAATATGGGCCGGTTCTTGAAGGACCAGTTTGATCCGGGCAAATCGCTCGACCATCTATTCTCCAAGTTCGTGCAGGGCGTGGTCATGTGTCCAAGGATAAACACTTTCGCAGTGCGTTTTCTCAAGAGCTCTCGCGGCTCACGGGTCAAAAGTACCTTGGAGGGAGGGGACGATATTACGGCTTTTATGGTGAAGGTTTCCTAGGAGTGGGTGCACTGTACAGGATGTACCGGGGACTTGTGATTTTTCTGACTCATTCCGTGATTACAGAGTAGTATTTCTATGCTATAAAGTGGTATTTCTATGCTCTAAAGTGGTATTTCTTGACTATATAATCTTTTTTATAGGCTTTAAAGTAGTATTTCTTGACTATAAAGTAGTATTTCTAGGCTATAAAGTGGTTTTTGTTGACTTTTTTTTTATAGGCTATAAAGTGGCATTTCTTGACTATAAAGTAGTATTTCTTGACTATATAATCTTTTTTATAGGCTATAAAGTAGCATTTCTTGACTATAAAGTAGTATTTCTTGACTATAAAGTAGCATTTCTTGACTATAAAGGGCTATTTCTATGCTATAAAGTGGTTTTTCTTGACTATATAATCATTTTTATAGGCTATAAAGTAGCATTTCTTGACTATAAAGTAGCATTTCTTGACTATAAAGTCGTTTTTCTTGACTATAGAGAATAATATGAATCCTGGAGTAGAGTATCAGTAGTATGAACCCTTCTTTATACAGCAGTTGTCTGTACTGCCCGTAGAGTATATAGTCTTTATGGTCCGGATGGTCACGTGTCTTGCCGAGGTTTAGAAATGAGGCTCCCACCACACTACAAAGTTTATTACTACAATTTTCAGTACTACAATTTTCAGTACTACAATTTTCAGTGCTACAAATTTTGATACTACAAATTTCAATACTACAATTTTCAGTGCTACAAATTTTGATACTACAATTTTCAGTACTACAATTTTCAGTACTACAATTTTCAGTGCTACAAATTTGAAGTAATCAGATTATCATACTATGAGTTAGTAGAAATAATCACATTATCATACTATGAGTTAGTAGAAATAATCACATTATCATACTATGAGTTAGTACAAAAAATCAGATTATCATACTATGAGTTAGTGGAAAAAATCGGATTATCATACTATTAGTTAGGGAAAAAATCGGATTATCGTAATATGCGTTAGTCTAAACTCTCTATGCCTATAAACTATATGGGACTTTGACTACTTTCTATACACTATTTGAGCTGGAACATTATACCATTGACTCAAAATTGCACTTATTTTAGTGATACAGTGTAGTGTAGTGTAGTCTATTCTAGTCTAGTCTGGCAGTTTCAGGTCTGGCATTTCAGGTGTGCAAGTTTCTGGTGGTCTGGAGTAAACGACATCTTGGTATCTTCCTCACAGACACTAAAATTTTCAGTACTACGAATTTCAATACTACAAATTTCAATACTGCAAATTTCAATACTAAAAATTTCAATACTACAAATTTAAGTACTACAAATTTCAATACTACAAATTTCAATACTACAAATTTCAATACTACAAATTTCAATACTACACCAATGTCCGCTAAAGATCAAGCCAATCTAGTAGTACAATAGTACAGTATAGTTTAGTATAGTAGTACAATCTAGTAAAAAGGGTATTTAAAATGGTATAAAAAGGTGTAGTAGAGTGCAGTCTGATAAATACAGTCCAGGAAACCGGAAGCACTTAATGGCTATAGTGAAGGATCTGGTAGCTTCAGGGTATAGATGAAACATTACTATAGGATATACTCGTAAGATGTTGACTAGAATCATGTAAAGGACTGGTTCTAGTTTGTGTTGAGTATCGGGTATAGTCTCTATTATTATGACTTTGAAAGCGACAACAGAAAAGCAGTGACAGCATTGCATGTTTCGTTGATATCCGAAAGAAGTGACAGCATTGCATGTTTCGTTGATATCCGAAAGAAGTGACAGCATTGCATGTTTCGTTGATATCCGAAAGAAGTGACAGCATTGCATGTTTCGTTGATATCCGAAAGAAGTGACAGCATTGCATGTTTCGTTGATATCCGAAAGAAGTGACAGCATTGCATGTTTCGTTGATATCCGAAAGAAGTGACAGCATTGCATGTTTCGTTGATATCCGAAAGAAGTGACAGCATTGCATGTTTCGTTGATATCCGAAAGAAGTGACAGCATTGCATGTTTCGTTGATATCCGAAAGAAGTGACAGCATTGCATGTTTCGTTGATATCCGAAAGAAGTGACAGCATTGCATGTTTCGTTGATATCCGAAAGAAGTGACAGCATTGCATGTTTCGTTGATATCCGAAAGAAGTGACAGCATTGCATGTTTCGTTGATATCCGAAAGAAGTGACAGCATTGCATGTTTCGTTGATATCCGAAAGAAGTGACAGCATTGCATGTTTCGTTGATATCCGAAAGAAGTGACAGCATTGCATGTTTCGTTGATATCCGAAAGAAGTGACAGCATTGCATGTTTCGTTGATATCCGAAAGAAGTGACAGCATTGCATGTTTCGTTGATGTCCGAAAGAAGTGACAGCATCGCGTACTTCGTTGATGTCCGAAAGAAGTTGGACGATTGTTATGATTGGTGATATTTTGCACCCACATGCGTATAGTAATTGTAGGACTCATAGCTCTATACATCACTATACGACACTGTTTATGTCCAGATGTCTATATAGCTTGTATATCTCCCATTCCTAGTGAAACTTCTATACCCAGGAGTTCGTAGGCCGAGCCTGTCCACTGTGGAGTTTTGCCCGCTTGTTCTGGCGGATTGGAGAGCTGCGTGTATCGTCGTGTCTTCTTCGTGAGCCCGACGTTTTAAAGGGGTTACCCGAAGTAGGTTTGGACTTATCTACAGCTTCTTCGACAAGAGCTGGTCGTAGCTTCATGTCGTTTCGATCCAAAGCAATGGGAGAAACTAGCGATTCCTGCGTCCGCTCCCCTCCATTAAATAGTCCTGTAGCATCATTAATTGTGAAGATGAAACTCAACAGCTGATGGATTTCCTCGTCTACCAAAAGATCCACGCGGTCTTTATTGAAAAGCTGTACCTTCTTGTGTTTGCCCAACTTCACGCCGTTGACGTAACATGAGTTGGTGCTGAAATCTAGAAGCCATATGTCTTCGAGACAATGTGCAGGGCTTTCGTAGATTGAGCTGCCGCCCACGGGGTGTCTTTTTCGCGAGAAAAGACAATGAATTTTGGACATGCGGTCGTCGTTGATGAACGTGTCACATGCCTCGTTTCGTCCTATGGAGTACGGATTGACTCCTTGCCGAATGTAGATGGGTTTTTTAAGGAAACTCTCGCCCAACGGCTTGAGAGTCACGAAAGTGTCTTTGGGATGGTCAGTTTTCCGCGAGTCGAGATGTAGCTTTTGAAGTGCTTCCCCATTGGGGTTAGGCACATGCTTTTGCTGGCTTTGCTGCACTTCTCCGAGCTCCATTGGTGGAAGTTGTGATTGCGGTAATGGCACAACACGTTTAGGCACCTTAAACTCATGGTTTCGGTTGCCTGGTTTGGAGCCGTCCAACGGCCTCATCATTATATCGTCGTCTAGCCTGCTGGAGGCGTTTATATGCACCCCGTTTTCGATTTTCCGGGCTTTTTGCGAGGTGCTTTGGGACAAACTCAATTTCTGCGACAGTGGTTTGGACAGCAAACTTTGGGAAGCATCCTGCGAGCCATTAGAAGCATCTTCCGCTTCGAACCCGTCTACATCCACAAGCCAAGGATGTTGGAGTGCAGCATCCGCCGTGAACCTCTCTGCAGGGTCCACCATAAGACAGCACCGGAGGAAGTCTCTGCCATGGGCGGAAATGCGGTACGAGTTCAACGGAGACTCATGGTATTCACCCAGCTTGATCTTCTGGAACATCTGCGTTTGAGTCTTGCCGTTGAAGGGAAGATGAGAGGTTAGGAGCACGTACACCAAGCACCCAAGCGACCAAATATCAACAAGACTGGAGTAATGGGCTGCCTGCAGGTCGTATTTCCCTGTAATGACTTCAGGAGCCACATATGCCAATGTACCACAGAAAGTCTTCATGAAGGTAGCATTATCTGAGATTTTAGCCAACCCAAAGTCGGTGATCTTGACCATAATGGGGTCGTCCTGCATAATGAGAATGTTATCTGGCTTCAAGTCCCGGTGCAGGATTCCCAACCGATGGACATAAGCAATGCCGTCCAAGATTTGCTTGGTGATTACCTGAGTTGCATCTTCTCCAATGGCTCCATTTGCAGCCACGAAATCCATCAAATCTCCTCCCGGAACCAACTCCATGACCAAGTAGTAATTTTCAATATCCTCGTAAAACGACTTGGATTTCACAATATTGGGATGGTCGAGCTGTTGAAGAATCTCCAACTCCCGGTTGACTCCCATCATGGCCCCTTTTCCTCCTGCATGGATGGCTCTCCTCCTGTTGATGATTTTGACTGCATAAGACTGTCCAGTTTTCCGTTCAATGGCCTTTTTCACCGTGGCAAACGCCCCCTGGCCTATGGTTTCGTTCTTGACTATGTAATCCTTGTATATACCTTCATCCCTGATGACGGAGCCATTTTGGGCGTTGGAGGGGTTATAAAAATCGGAAAAAAGCACCACAAACCGGATCACATCCTTGGGAACACCCACACCCACGGAAATCTCGTCTCCCTGGTTTAAGATATAGTTAGAGCCCTTGACTAGACGGTTTCCGTTGAGATATGTGCCATTGGTGGATGTGTCCTGGATCCAGAGAGTCGAATCCGACGCGCTGAACCACATCCGGAAATGCTTATTGGAGAATCTGGAGCACTTGCTCCATACAATATCACAGTCTAGATTGCGGCCGAAAAGCCAGGTGAGTTTACCTCCTTCGTTTCTTCGACACGTGTCTTTATTGAGCTCAAATTGCTGGAACTGGCCCGTCGTGCATATAAGTCGGCAGATCTGTGACGTGTTTGCTTCCTGCGATTGTGTGTGGGGAGATTGTTGCGTGGGTTGAGTTTGGGTGGGTTGCGTTTGGGTGGGTTGCGTTTGGGTGGGCTGCGATACCGACATGACTGGGAAAAAAAAATGATAAAAGGGGTGGAGGCTGAGAGAGCGGAAGGTACGGGTGTTTCCAGCTAAATAGAAAAGGGAAGTGTGGGGCCGCCGTGGTGTGGCGTCTGGCCGGTGTGAAGTTAACGTGTAGTAGGTGTTGTGGTGATACGCGTCTACACCCGTGCCTCACCGTAGCGCAGATTTTAGTGGTGCACGGGTCTTTTGTAGAATGGTGTACGGCTCTTGTGGGCTCTTGTGTACGGCTCCAATACCCAAAGTAGGTTTAATCAAAATCAATAAATAATTTGATTAGATGTAAGGCTAGAGAATTTTTATATTAAATTAAATATATAAGAAAAATCTACAAATTTAGATTCTTATTTGATATACAGGAACATGTAAGTTGTACCTTACAAGACCTGTAAGAACTCAACAGTATCACAAGCTGTTAGTCTTATATATCGAGCGTTTTTCTTACGTCGTAAAGTTTACCATGGTATGCATTGAACCTAGAAAATCCGAGGAACTCCCTATTGCTCCAAGGGAGGAAAACCTCACTCTTATATACACTAGTCGTATGCAACCCTGCATATACATGAAACACGAGCACATGACATAATAGCGTTACCCGACCGCGGTACCTTGCATCTCTATCCTTGCTAATCCATTTCCTAACAACAAGACCATAGTTTTATATGACGGCGCCATAGTACTCCTTATACTTTTCTGCTAGTCTAAAGTCTGCACAGCTTTTTTGTTCCAGGTCTGTGCAACCCTATTGTCTCGCAATGGCCCGCATACAACATATCCACGAACTACCTCGCCTCCGTTTATGCTAGGTACTCCTTGAGAGACCTAGAGACTGGCACTTGGTACGTCTTGGTGGATGTTGAGCCGGTCTCGGGAGGTATTTTGACATGGCCCTTTACTTCGCAACAACACAAACGAAGCATTGGCCCTTTACTTCGACAACAACCCAAATGAAGCCTTGGCCCAGGGTTTGGTCCGTACTTCTACTTGCCTAAGATGGAGCACCACTTAGAGACCAAGTTGTGGAACGACTTCTGTTGCCATGCTCAGGACTACATCCAGATTCCTAGAGGTACCATCACAGGATCGGCTTTGATTGAGACCTTGCCTTGAGCTTTCCAAATGGACGAGAACATCTACCAATTGAGACAACACATTGGAGGCCTGAACTGTGGAAAATCGGACTACATTGTCTCGTACATCTAAGGTCAACCACGACAAGTGTTTTAAGAAATAGACGCCATGAAGAATGGCTCACCATATGACAATTGCACGAGAACTTGCCTTTTAGTGTGTTGAAGTTTAGTGAGCCAGGCACTTTCCCGGATATCACTACAACTATGGTTCAGAAATATACTCAACTGTATCCCTCAGTTTAGTACAGACTACACTCACTACACTACACTCACTACACTACTCTCACTACCGACAACACTCACTACCGACTACACTCACTACAGACTACACTCACTACAGACTACACCCACTGCTGAATACACTCGCTACAGACTACAATACGCATTAACATGTGTTTTTTTTTTTTTGGAATGGAAGGAACAGACATCCATCCATCTAGTTGTTTCATCGAAAAACCACGCGGCCTACGCCTTGTCCGACAGAAAGCAAGTTACCATGAGCACTCCATTCATGGCATCTTATGTCAAGCTCTTGGTCTTGGTACACACTTGCCACAAGAGACAAGTGCACGCCTTGGGAAGAATGGCTGCACAGATTCCTATCAAGGAGGCCGAAGCCAGAAACGAGGCTTCTATGGAGAGCGTTGCAAAGCACATGTTGAGATGATTCACTGCTGGCTGCGACTCGTGCAGCGTTGCCCACCCAGCCTTGGTTTCTATTGTGTTGAAGGTGTTCAGTGAGCACATGAAGGGCCCCCATCAATCAACTTTTCATGAAATTCATATATTTCAGGTGCAAGGCAAATTCTCGAGTCCCCATTTATTATGTATATATATATATATACAATTTTGGGGCGACTTTCCTTAGGCTCATTGCGCCTATACTTTGTCATACTACCAGACCACAATATACCAATGGCCACTAGACCACACAGTATATGATACTACTGTCTAGTATAACACTACATTTCACCAACACTGGACTATAGCGGTCCAACTAGAGCAATGACAGGATAGGTTTGCTTAAATCAAGTGTTGGACATTCAAACATTTGGTTACGTCCAATTTGATCTACAAGGCCCTTTCTGGCTGCATTCCTTGGAGCAGTTTTACTATTTAATGGGTACTATTGATAAGCAGCAAGAAGAGGCCACGAAATGGTTTTGGAGTCTATTTGGAGTCTACTCGGACCCTCTTTATACATTCGGAACTACTTCTCTACCGATTTTCTTATCTATTTATTTATTACTTTTAGTTTTAGTCTTAGTTTTGATTTGAGCTTGAGCTACTCGAAGCCAGCTGGGGGTCCATAAAACCCCAATCCATACTAAGACTAGAATCAAGCATCTCAAAAGAGTCCCACATCTGGGAGTCGCACTTTGGAGAGTCCCAGAGTTTAGTTTGGGCCTTTGAAGGGTCCCAGAGTTTAGAGGGGCATTGTGAAACGCTCCATGGCAGTGCAAGAGCATCTGAGTGGTGTTTTTGCTTGAATTCCAGAGTTTCCAAACTCGAGCTTCCAAAAAGTGTATTCATGGTCTGCAAGGTCAGCTGCGAAATCAAGCCACTCTTTTGGGCAGGTGTCGACTGGTCCTGGTCCTTGGCTTGTTCTTGGACCTTGGCTTGTTCTTGGCACAGGGACTGTTTTTCCATTATGGATTGAAAGGTCGAATGGAATCTTGAGTGTTGTCTCGAGTGGAGTTTTGAGTGGTTGGTGCTGAAGATGCTGGACATGGTACTGATATCAAAAGATGAATCAATAGAATTTAAGGTTGATTCTTCTGTTTTTTCTGTCTCATCAGTCTCGTCAGTCTCTTCTGTTTTTTCTGTCTCTGTCTCTTCAGTCTTATCTGTTTTTTCAGTCTCTTCAGTCTCTTCTATCTTTTCTATCTCCTCTATCTCTTCTATCTTTTCTATCTCTTCTATCTCTTCTATCTCTTCTATCTCTTCTATCTCTTCTATCTCTTCTATCTCTTCTATCTCTTTTGTGCATTTTGGCAGAGCTAGATGGACGTTACCAACGTAAAACTCCGCTGGAAAAAAAGCCTGGACAAAAGGAGAAAGCTCCATAGTTCTCCAGCCAAAAGGACCAGTCTTGGAGCCTTCTTTAAGCTCGCAAACCCGGCTGAAGGGCTTCCAGTCCCTAAGACTCCAGGGAGTCAAACCAAGACATGGTAGCGAAAACAGTGACTTCAAGATTGACGAGAAGTCAGTCTCCATTGGAGAGTCGCCGTTGAAGAGCTGGTCAAGAAAGCTTCTGGTATCAGGAACTTGCATTAAAAAAGGGTCACTTTTTACTTGGAGGTGTGAGAGTCTGAGTATTAAAGTTGATTTGAGAGTTTGTTTTGAGAGTTTGTTTTGAGAGTTTGTTTTGGTCGGAGAGTGGATTATTAAAGTCTAAATCTGGGTATGAGTTTGAGTATGAGTTTGAGTGGAGTCAGTGGAGTCAGTGGAGTCAGTGGAGTCAGTGGAGTCAGTGGAGTCAGTGGAGTCAGTGGAGAGTGGAAATGTGGAAATGTGGAAATATGGAAATATGGAAATGTGGAAATGTGGAATATTGCGGCTTATATAGTGCAGCAGCCGACTACAAACTCGTTTCTGGTATGGGCCAATCGCAAATATTGTTGGAGCAGACTGAAAAGCTATGTATGACTAAAAAGGAAAGGGAAAAGGGAAAAGGGAAAAGGAACAAAAAAGGAACAAAAAGGGACCAAAAAGGGAACAAAAAGGGAACAAAAAGGGAACAAAAAGGGAACAAAAAACGAAAACCAAAAAACAAAAAACGAAATCAGAATATAAATGCCATGTGTGAAATCTTACACTATATACGTATTAATGGTGGAAAAGTGGCCAGAAAAACCATCCGATACTTTAAACCTGGTTGCATAGAACATGGCCCGACAGAAGCTTTGATAATTTCAAAAGAATTGAAAAGTCATAAATCGTCTGTGCACTGTGTCTGTTTCTGTTCGCATATCCTGTAAGGTCGATTTGTGATTTGTGGTATGTCATTCCCCAAATCCTGGCCGTATGCAGGTTTGTACATAGATCATCCGGGACTTCTGAGTACACCAGCAAACTTGACATACAAGAAAGAAATTTGTGGTTCTGACCGGAAGCCTCAGCGAAATATAAGAAAAGTGGTTTTTTGGGTGCAAAATCC
>NLAL01000337.1:0-11397 GCA_002374735.1 Metschnikowia sp. 13-106.1
AGTGAATCTAATGGACGTAAGTCAATCTAATGGACTTAAACGAATCTGATGGACGTAAGTGAATCTGATGGACGTAAGTGAATCTAATGGACGTAAGCGAATCTGATGGACGTAAGCGAATTTGATAGACTTAAACGAATGATGGACGTGAACGAATGAGGGACGTAAGCGAATGATGGACGTAAACGAATAATGGACGTAAGTGAATCTGATGGACGTAAGCAAATGATGGACGTAAACGAATCTGATGGACGTAAGTGAATCTGATGGACGTAAGCAAATGATGGACGTAAGCAAATGATGGACGTAAACGAATCTGATGGACGTAAGTGAATCTGATGGACGTAAATGAATCTGATGGACGTAAGCGAATTTGATGGACGTAAATGAATCTGATGGACGTAAGCGAATTTGATAGACTTAAACGAATGATGGACGTAAACGAATGTAATGGACGTAAACGAATGATGGACGTAAGCAAATGATGGACGTAAGTTTGATGGACGTAAGTGAATCTAATGGACGTAAGTGAATCTGGTGGACGTAAACGAATAATGGACGTAAGTGAATCTGATGGACGTAAATGAATCTGATGGACGTAAGCGAATGATGGACGTAAACGAATCTGATGGACTTAAGTGCATCTGATGGACGTAAACGAATCTAATGAACTAAGCGAATCTAATGAACTAAGCAAATCTAATGACCTAAGCTAGGAAAATAACCTTTTGTTTTTTTGATTGAGTGCCAGAAGCTTATAGTCGACGGATGATGGCACAACGTGTGGAGTATGGACATGGAGTGGAACGAGATCAAGAGGCGCAAGGCGGTCGGTGGGAAGTGTGGGGCCAATGGTAGCCGAATGAACACGGTTACAAAAAGAATTTTCCTAGCTATGTGGCCAGGGCTAGTGGTGGCGGGGTAAGCGTAAGGACCTGGTGTGGCAGTGGGGATTTGTTCCTGAGAATAAGGAGTGTGTAGAGTTTGCAGCCAAAATGTGGCGTGCGATTGCGTGGGTCCAGTGTGCACCGTGGGGAGCAGGGCGCCGAGAAATTCCATATGATCGAGGATAAAGTGGGGGATAAGCCATAATACGGCAAAGAGAATCCCGAAGCGGAACACGCTGTCAAGTAGTGAGTTGGTGACAAGAGGGGTTGGGGTTGACGAATACTGACACTGGGGAAGATGGGGACCTGGTAAGGATGGCGGGTAGTACTGCGCCGATACAAAAGATAGAAGCGAGTTGGGCAAGGGCGACCACATCCATTTGAGTAGTACACTACCCATGATGCGTCTAACATATACTACTATACTATACTACTTGGATTTGTTCGTGGGGTACGGGTTTCTCTACATGGTTAGATGTATTAGATATATTAATTTCAGTTCTTGATTCTAATTAGTTCCTGATTCTATGTGATTAGTTCCTGGTTCTGTGATTAGTTCCTGATTCTATGTGATTAGTTCCTGATTCTATATGATTAGTTCCTGATTCTATATGATTAGTTCCTGATTCTATGTGATTAGTTCCTGATTCTATGTGATTAGTTCCTGAATCTGTGACTAGATGCAGTTCTAGATTCTATGATAAGATTGTTTGTTATGAGATGATGCCTTGGTTAGTCGAACTGGATGTTTTCGCCCTGCTCCTTGTTCTTCGCTATGATCTCGCTCTCGATGCGAGCCCGTTCGGCCTTGGCCCGTTTACCCATCACCTGGCCGAATTTCATGAACGAGAAAATCAACCCGATCGTTGCAATCACGATCCAGATGATCAAGATCGCATAGTTGCGGCCCATGGCACCCTTGTAGGTATCGAACAAAATCACCTTGGTGATCTCGTATGCGGCATGGATGGGCATGGCATACGTGTACCTGTAGAAATGCGGAGTCAATGCAATGGGTGCAAACGTGGCGGAGATGTTGATGATGACCCAGAAAAGCATCCAGAATCCCACCAAGGGGGGATATAACATGATGCACACCATGGCCATGGCCTCGTTCATGGCTCCCACGGCCCACATGGTCAAGAAGTTGGTGGCCCAGTACACCAACCACCCGGATTTACCAAAAGCAGCGGTGAAGTCGGCCTGGAAAGCTAGCGTGACTAAGGAGAAGAAGAAACTGATAAGGAAGAACCCAAGCACCGCAGATAACACTCTGTAGAGTATCAACTGCTTCAACTTGACGCCGGAAGCGGCCACACCTTTATGCACATCTGCAAAGAAGTTGAATGCAAAGAACGTCACGATAATCATGTAAATGAAACCCACCTGAGAAGGAGCAGTCAACACGGAATTCGTGACGGGGATCATATCTATGAAAGTCATATCCAATGGCATGGAATTGACCTGCACGGACCGGATGTTGGAGAAAATCAGCCTCACATCTTCACCTTGGAACATCTGCTCGGAGATATTGTGTTGTTTCCGCAAAAACTCCGAGTTGATTTTCTGCACATTAAGCGTCACATATGTGTTCATGGCCATAAGATCCCTTCCCGTTTCATAATACGACACCAACGAGTTATAAGACACATTGTAGTTGGTGTCTCCCTGGATAATGGCCTGCTTGAGGTTATAAGTAGCGTTGGCCTTGACGTAAATCGACAGCCAGTAGCGTTGGTGGTGGATCTGTCTCTTGATCTCCTGCTCCACGTCATTATCATGAGAAGCAGCCAATTCCCTGAACTCCGTCATGTTCTGGATCTCCCAGCCTCCATAGGCCAGAGCCTTGGGTGAAGACAAGAACTCGCGCATGGCATTCCCAATGGCAGGTATCGTTCCATTGACAGTCTGATCATCTTCAATGACCACTAACATTCGGAGGTCCTTATACCGAGAACTTCTTTGGTAATTGGAGCCCCAATAAATGGAGAAAATCGCCAACACCAACACTCCAATGACGGTATAGTTCTTTATAGTCTGGTAAAGCAAGGACTTTCTCTGGGACTTCAACTTCTCGTTGAAAAACGAGTAGCTGGTCTGCATCCGCTGGATCACGGATTGCGTCCTGCTGAGCGGCTCACGGTTGTAATCTTCGGGGAGGTTTTGGTTGGCGTTTTCTGCCGTTAGTTGCTCGGGGGCGCCATGGAAGTTTTGCACCAGCGCCGACTCCACGTCCAGAGCCGAAGTGGATTCCTTAGTCATCTGAGGTATATGTTTAGTTAAGGCTATTTGAGGGCTGTTTCTGGTTATTTCTGGTTGTTTCTGGTTGTGTCTGGCTGTTTGTCTGTTTCTGGCAGTTTCTGGCAGTTTCAGAAGTTCACTGATCACAGTATTATTCACCGTTCCGTGTCCTCCTAATGTGTCCTCCTAATGTGTCCCGTTAATGTGATCTGTTAATATGACCTGACAATCAGTCCTAAATTATTTTATCTTTTATTGACTGATGTGTTGCTCAATTGGGAGTTGCTGTGGAGTGGTTGGTTGCAATAATTATAGCGAGATTCGCAGGGTTGCTGAGTGTATTTATATGCGTGAGGCTTTGGGCAATAAGTCAGCAAGGCGCCAAGAAGAGCACGGACAAAAGGCCTAATGCGGAAGCGCACCCGAGCAAACGGCTGAAGGGTCGTCTTCCGCGGCGATGAGCAATGGCCGAATGAGGGTGCGGCCGGAGCTATTCCCAAACGGGCGCACCAGTCCGAACCGATGATCCCGTTGGGTTGTTCCTGTTCCTTCATGCGGCCTCGGGTACTGTATGCAGGTCTCATGCGCCCTTATTCTTCCGATCCATTCCGTCCCCCTGTCTGCCCTCGTATCTAACCTGACCCTACCCCCGTATCTACCGCCATCTCTGCCCCCGTATCTAACCCTGACTCTATAGAAAAACTGTCCGGAACTCCTCGGAACTTCTCGGTGCTACCCCGAATCTACCCCTGAACTCGAGCTTCCCTCGGTTTGTCTCAGTGCAGTCCCTCTCGTATACGACCCACTCCCACTCACGCCTCACTGAAATCTGCCATGCTGTCATACCGCCTACTCCTCCACCAAGTAACTGAACGCTAACTGATCACTAACGGAAAACTAATTATACAAATCATGTTTGTTTCATAATTGTCTCAATTGTTTCATAATTGTCTCATAATACTCAGCATCAATTGAACAGTTTGGTTCAAAATATCTTAACCATGGTTGGTCAATATTGGAATCCCAAGTATGTATGGTTGTTATTGGTGACTGCTTAAATTATTACAGCACCTGGGGAAATGAAGTGCATACTTAAGGAGGTGTTTGTCTTTTTTGTCTCAGGGCGTATGAAAAAGGAATTCGTTCCCGCTCACCCTCCCATACTGTCTACTCAATTTACTGAGTGTATCCTGTTTCCTACTGTCTACTGTTTACTGTCTACTAAAATTGATATTGTCCTAATATCAATTCTGTCTACTGATATTGATACTACAAGACAGTACACTATCACTAGAAAATATCATGCTGTCTTAAATACAGCCCATACTGTTTCATACTAATGTTGGCTACTGATCTAGACTTTCTACTGTCTACTGTCTACTGTCTACTGTCTACTGTCTACTGTCTACTGTCTACTGTCTACTGTCTACTGTCTACTGTCTACTGTCTACTGTCTAATAACATTGTCTAATAAGCAGTCGATTACAACACTGCCTACTATACTGTCTCCTTGATGACATTCAAAAGATACAATATCTACAATACGCAGAGTTCCCGACTTCCCGCTGACTCCGACTTTCTTTGAACCAGACTTTCTTTGAACCAGGCTTGCTCCTAACACTGTCTAATCCTGGCTACTTATATTGATACTGATACTAAAACCATACAATCTAATGCTGTCTATCAATTGATAGACCTTTCAATACTTATGAGGGACAGAAAGTTTTAAAGAATACCTCCCGAATTCTTCATAGACAGCTGGCGTAATATCCCCGCCTCAGCTGCAAGAATAATGTTTTCATCTGAAACATTGGAAATAATGAATGAACTCCTCTTGATATTCGACTTCATAGACCACATGCACCTAGATTTTTCTAGGCCACCTCTGTGATGATGAAGGATAAGAATTCTGGGGACGTGCTACACTCATTTGATCTAAGAAAAAATAACAACATGATCAAAGGACAAAATTAACAAAGAACAAAAATAACATGATCAAAGGTCAGAGCCTTTCAATCCAAGTCAATGAGAAGAATCTTTAGGAGCCAGTGTACATTCATATCTAGATGAGTGAATAGATCAACTTGAGGGACGTTTATGAGCCTTTCTACATCGTTTTATATGACTCGCAAGTCCAAGTGATGGATATGGCCCAAAAGCCAGGTTGGGGGTGTTAGACTTTGTCATTCTTAAGTCCATAATCAGGAAGGTTTATGTCTTTGTTGATTCTGAGGTTCTTAGTTGTGCTACTAATTGTACTAAGAAATTTGTCTTGGAGTCATATGCCATCATAGGAAGACTCTGCACTTTGGATTCTGGTACATCGGGTTTCTCAGTCCATTCTGGTACCTCATAAACGATAAGCAGTGGCACAATGGACTTGCTTGGATTGGAAGGTACATGCTTCAAATTACCTCCATGGCTAATAACCTGCCTATAGTGAGTACCCGACTTGAGATCTGTAAGAAGATCTAGAAGTTGAAGTAGGTCTACTACTATAGTATGGATCTATACTACTATGGAGTAGACTACAGAGTGGAATGATAGACTATAGACTATAGACTACAGACTATAGACTATGGGTCTATGGAGTTCAGGTCTATGGAGTATGAAGCATGAAGCTCAGAATATAGTGTATTGAGTATAGTAGACAGTAGACAGTAAAGTGGAGGGAGCACTATAGTTAAGATATAGTACTAAGTAAAATAGAATAGCCAGTTTCAGCAAATCAACCATCTGAAACTTTACTATATTCCATACTCCATACTCCATACTCATACTCATACTCATACTCATACTCCATACTCCATACTCATACTCCATACTCCATACTCCATACTCCATACTCCATACTCCATACTCCATACTCCATACTCCATACTCATACTCCATACTCCATACTCATACTCATACTCCATACTCTATCTCTGTCTGTTTCATGTCTGACTCATCTGCGGTCGCTGAGTCACGGTGGGTGCAGGTGCGCACTGACTCCACCATATAAATACCACCCTCTCCCCCACTCTTCCCTCCCGCCATTCACCACAATAATTCATCACCACAATAATTGATACTTGGTATTGGTTATTGATTATTGATCTCCAATCCATTGACCAATTATTGCTCTTCATTATAACACCACTTATTGTTAGTGATATTGATATTGACTTTGATAATTGATATCAATAACTCATATCGATATTCATCTGATTGACAGCCAATATCGATATTCATAACTGATTGACAGTCAATTTTGATATTAATATAGATTGACAGTCAATATCGATATTCATAACTGATTGACAGTCAATTTCGATATTAATATAGATTGACAGCCAATATCGATATTCATAACTGATTGACAGTCAATTTCGATATTAATACAGATTGACAGCCAATATCCATATTAATATAGATTGACAGCCAATATCCATATTCATAACTGATTGACAGTCAATTTCGATATTAATATAGATTGACAGTCAATTTCGATATTAATACAGATTGACAGCCAATATCCATATTAATATAGATTGACAGCCAATATCCATATTCATAACAGATTGACAGTCAATTTCGATATTAATATAGATTGACAGTCAATTTCGATATTAATACAGATTGACAGCCAATATCCATATTAATATAGATTGACAGCCAATATCCATATTCATAACAGATTGACAGTCAATTTCGATATTAATATAGATTGACAGTCAATTTCGATATTAATACAGATTGACAGCCAATATCCATATTAATATAGATTGACAGCCAATATCCATATTCATAACAGATTGACAGTCAATTTCGATATTAATATAGATTGACAGTCAATTTCGATATTAATACAGATTGACAGCCAATATCCATATTAATATAGATTGACAGCCAATATCCATATTCATAACAGATTGACAGTCAATTTCGATATTAATATAGATTGACAGTCAATTTCGATATTAATACAGATTGACAGCCAATATCCATATTAATATAGATTGACAGCCAATATCCATATTCATAACAGATTGACAGCCAATATCCATATCCAAACTGTTATCTATAACTGATTGACAGTCAATATCGATATTCATAACTGATTGACAGCCAATATCCATATTCATAACTGATTGACAGCCAATATCCATATTCATAACGATTGACAGCCAATATCAATATTCATAACTGATTGACAGCCAATATCCATATCCAAACTGTTATCTATAACTGTTATTGACATTGATCCTGATCCTGATATTGACCTTCAATACTAAATCGATACAGGTTAATACCTATATTAACATTAGATTGACCCTCTGAATACTTTTGCAACCTGATGCCCGACTTTAAACAGGTGGATGTGTTCACTAAGGAAAAGTTCAGGGGTAACCCCGTGGCGGTCTTTTTTGATGCAGATGAATTGACGGACTCTCAGCTTGCCCAAATGTCCGCATGGACCAACTTATCGGAAGCCACATTTGTGCAGAAAAAGACACGTGCTGAGGCCGACTATAAAGTGCGTATTTTCTCGATGGATCATGAACTCCCCTTTGCTGGCCACCCAACCATAGGCACGTGCCAGGCGCTTTTGGAGAAAGGCTTGATTACGCCCAAAAACGGACGCATTGTGCAGGAATGCGGCGCAGGTTTGGTCCACCTAAATGTTAGTGACGATGGCGAAATCACCTTTGCCTTGCCGTACGTTAGGAAAAGAGACGTTCTGCAGGAACACACGGATGCCGTTGTGGCGGCTATTGGCGCCAAATCCGCAAAGAAATCCGCCATTTACGAAGTGGGGCCCGTGTGGCACGTGATCGAGCTCGACTCGGCTCAACAAGTTTTGGCCCTAGAGCCCGACTTCAACCTTTTGGAGCAACTCACCGCCCTGGCTAAATGTGCAGGCATCCAGGTTCTCGGCGCCCATTCGCCCGGCCACTACGAAACTCGGACATTTCCCCCTTCCATCGGAGTTAAGGAGGACCCGGTATGTGGCTCGGGGTCCGGCGCTACGGGCGCCATTCTCCGGGACTACGACGGTTTTTTGGGCCAGATCAACTTGACTCAGGGCACGGTTTTGAACAGAAACGGCAAGGTCATCGTCAACGTGTCCGAGGATAAGATCACCGTGGGGGGGCATGCAGTGACTGTGATTGATGGAACCTACTAGTCACTGAAAACCTAAAAACCAACAGTGATATCGAGGAACAAGGAGCAATTCGAGTGGAAGTGGGACCAATAAGAGTCGGATTACTATCGGATTACTAAAAGTTTGACTACCAAGAGTCTGACTATTTTACTACTGAGAGTGTTCTTGTTGAGGATTGCTGAGGATTGCTGAGAGTCTGGCAATACTGAGGATTGCTGAGAGTCTGCGGTCTGCCATACTAGTCCCAATACTAGTCGCAATACTAAAAGTTTGACAATGGTGAGTCTGACTAAGGGTTTGAAAACTAATTTGGGTACTTGGAGTCTCACATTAGCATAAGGCTGACAATCTTTGAGTGTTACAGTCTATTGATTATGACTAACACTAGGAGTTTACTCGGAATTTACTAGGAATTTACCAGGAATTCACTAGGACTTTACTAGGACTGTACTAGGAGTCTTAGTCAAAGCCTGCATACTAGATCCCTGGCTGAGTTTGACAAGAACAGGATGAATCTCGGGAACGGCAGTGATATAATGGAGTAAGCCGTTTTTTGAGTATTGCTGACTTGTTGAGATCTGGTGGTTGGCCAGAGGCGGTTGCAAATTCGCACCCAGGAAAATAGACTATATATAGAAACCATAGAAAGTAGCCACGATATTTTGTTTACTTATTCATAGCAAAGTGTAGTAAACGTGAATTGAAATGGAAAAATGGTGGGAAGTAAATAGGGAAAGTTCGAACCACAAATAGTTATATTATGAGCTTCGCACGACCTCGGATTTCCAAACAAATTGCTTACCCCCCCCCCCCCACCTAGATTCCTAAGAACCTGTATCGGTTAATTCTTACTCCCCAGTCCATTATCTGCCAAAAAAGACCATTTTGGCCCAGACAAAGCAAGATGTACGGATCTTTTGGTTCAAAAACGTAATGGGATGTACGGGTCTTTATGTCTGGAGTAAGTGGACCGGACTCGACAAGGCAATAATCAGTAGATTAGCAGATTGACAGCTGCTACTACCACTACCACTACTACTACTCACAATCATCATGTTTCACAATAGAGTAGTGAAACAGCAATCTCCACTCTGGTAATTCAAACCACACACTTGGTATGGATGACAACCTATACTAGTATTTTTAGTAGTGGTAGTGAGTAGTAGTAGCAGTTAGTAGTGTGAGAGTTTCCATAAAGACTTGCATAGACTGGAACGCTCATCTTGTTTCTTCCCATGAGTGTCAACAATTCTGGCACTGTAGTGCTCATAGATTCTTTGTCTTCTTTAGTTGTGGTGTATGACTAGAATCTCTGTCTTGTGGTCTGTTTCGATACTCTAGAGATGAGCGAGATCCCCTCTTTATATACCACGCCACCATCAATTCCGTTCTCCTGTACCGGACTTGTGAATGCCTTGTCTGAAGTCAACCACTATGACTCCTGACACCACGACCCAGTTTGTATATCCGTCTGCACATACATTTCTCGGAACCTTACGAGACTTGTCCCTTCATCCAATTCCGCTGTAGTACAGGTAACACCTTCCTGCATTCACTGGTCAGGACATCTCACATGTTCAACAGTAGCTAGTAGTGGTAGCTAGTAGCGGTAGCTACTAGTATATATGAACGTGAGGAATCAGTACATCTCTTATGTACTGCATGTTCTATGGAACTGCATGTAAGCAGGACAGCTGGAACAGGTATATGTAGGAATTTGCCATGTGTGGACGACGTTCCGCGAAAAAGGGAGCGGGCAGTACAGCGTTTTTCAAAACTATTCAAAGTTCTTAGTATAGTTATAACCGCTCCAGTTTATGCGTTAGTAGAAGACAAGGTTCAACAATTAGCATAGTTAGATGTCTGATTGATGTCTCTCTGGAAGTCTTCAATTCTGTCTCTGTCTGTCTCTGTCTGTCTCTGTCTGTCTCTGTCTGTCTCTGTCTCTGTCCTTGTCCAATCCTGTATGTCTGTCCAATGATGTATGTCTGTCCAATCCTGTATGTTAATTATGCCTAGTTCTCTGTCGGTCCAATTAATCTAGTTGCATTTCTGTCCAATTTTATCTCTGTCTTTCTCGCTGTCTTCCTGTCTCACTATTCTGTCCTTGTCTCACTGTTTCTCCCTGTTCTGTCCAATTCTGTCTCACGGATTCTCCTTTTCTGTCTCGTTTTCTCGCACTTTCCATTTCTCCCTCACTCTACGGAGCAATTGTGGTGGCTCCGCACTAGTGTGGGGCCAACGGCAACGCACTGCACCCGCGTCGCTTACTAACCCCAGCTGCAATATATAAGACGGCAGCCATTCCCATTTTCGCCGTCCCATTAAAATATTTGCAAACCCATTGATCAACTGAATTTGAAGTTGAACCGAATTCGAATCAATTGTTAAACTGTTTAATTGTTGATTGAATAATTGTTAAATCATTGACTGTTGATCAATTTATCATTGACTGTTGATTGAGTTATCATTGAATAATTGTTGATCGAGTCATCATTGCATAATTGTTGATTGCTGAATATTTTTAATGTCGTTGATTGGAAAACAATTCAAGTTGGCCGATGGAAATACCATCCCTGCGGTGGCTTATGGTGCGGGCACCAAATGGTTCAAGGTGTCAGATGATGAGGTGGACGAAAAACTTGTCAAGTCCATTNGTGTCAGATGATGAGGTGGACGAAAAACTTGTCAAGTCCATTGTGAGTGCTTTGGATAAGGGCTTCACACATATCGATGCGGCTGAAATCTACAATACCGATGCGGAGATTGGTGCTGCTGTAGCCGGCCGCAACCGCTCGTCCTTCTTCATTACCGACAAGTACTCCACCGGAGATACGAGCTACCTGTTCTTTTCCAAACGCGGTACCCCATACGAGTCGTTGAAGTACCACTTGAAGGAGAAGTTGAAGTTGGATTATGTGGACTTGTACTTGTTGCACTCTCCATTTATTTCCAAGGAACACCATGGCTTCGACTTGGAGGACGCCTGGCGCTCGTTGGAGAAGTTGGTGGATGAAGGCTACGCCAAATCCATCGGTGTATCCAACTTTGCCGTGGAAGACTTGCAGAGAGTGTTGAAAATTGCCCGGATCAAGCCCGTGGTCAATCAAATTGAGTTCA
>NLAL01000319.1:0-12865 GCA_002374735.1 Metschnikowia sp. 13-106.1
TTCCGAACGGCCTCACTCCTCCCGACTGTGTGTATCTCTGCTGGACTCCAGCCACGTATTTGGTCAAGTACTCAATGGAAACAGCATCCTTCAAGTTCAACTTGTGGGACTGGGCCTCCACACGAGCCTTGTCCACCAAAACCCGGGCGTCTGCATTCAACCCAGTAAACGTCAACAACACGTGGTTGTCGACTTTGCAGATCTTGGAAGGTGTGATTCGGGGGTCTTGTAGCTTCAACGTGGTTCTCTTTTCACACCCCAACACAACACACTCGGCTCCCTTCACGCCCACGGTACACGTGCCTCTCTTGACGGCCTCGGAGGCGTACTCAACCTCTAGAATGTTAGTATAAACTTTGTTGTGGAGAAAATGCCCACCAAATGGGTGGGTGGAGACTAGCGTCTGTATTACATACGGAAAACGTGTCCGTCCGGTCTGCAGTTAGTAATCAATTCGGTGATGGATGTAAACCAGAGTATGGTTTGTTTATTCTTGTGACATACGAGAAAATGGATAATGCACTATCGTATCCGCTCATTGGTCTGGATTATTTTTTATTATCCAGCAAATCAGTGCATTTTTCGTCTTTTATAATTCCTGATTCATCTGAATCTACAATAGGTAAATAATTATTTATATGCCCGCCATTAGCAGAACTTTTATTAACTTTATCTAAAAGGGATCTATATTGTTGATTTACCAGGTGTACCGGATATTTAAAGAATTTAAATAAATATATATATAGATAATTATATCATATATATCGTTAAAAGGGAAAATAGTTTTATTTTTATTTATATTTTTATTTATATTGATTTTTTTTTTACCACTTTGGATGGACAACGGTTTCGCAACCGGATCCCCCAGAAGAACTGAATGTACATGTCACCACGTATTCAGCTCACCCTAATAAACAATTAGTTTTAATCTTATGTATTTCCTTATACCGTTGATTTTCTAATCGCGCCATTCATATAAATCTAACCTGTAATCCAGGTTTTGATTTATTTATCCTTATAGGAAATTTTATGGTATATTTCACAGTGACATCATGAATGTAATAACACCATATTTTGAATGTTATTACGTTTACCACCTTTTGTAATAGGGTTTATATGATGGATGTGTAACCCCTCATATATTCCTTTAGTTTTTAAAAGAGGTTTTTCACAATGTGTACAAATATTATTTTGTGCTTTTAATAATTTTGTTTTAAAGGATGAATTTAAACCCAACGCTTTAAAGTTATTATTTGTATTAAAATCAATAATTTTCGTATAATTAGGGTCATATGCGTGGATATGTGATAGACTATCAGGAATTACATATTGTTTAGTTGATAATAATTGAGAACTATTACTAGCGTCAACAAGATATATACTTTTGATTTTACCACCATATCTAGATTGACCCTGAGCGAAACCATGGAAAACCCATTTGCCATTTTTTGTTTTAATGTATTTAATACGTTTTGGATTTATATTTGGATCACTATTGTTAGTAGTAAGGAAATAATAATTAGCGATTGCCTTTTTACCTCAACGTCTGTGTTTTCTATGGGCTCATTTTCAAATTAAATTATAGATAGCATTTCTATTTCTATAATGAGATGAATTACCTAAATTGTAATAATTAGATCATCCTCTTATTATAGGATTTAGTTTAGCGATTAAGTTATAAGAATCTAAGTTTCTAGATTTTTTGAATATTTTTCTTAATTTATCTATAAACGCAAGTACCTTGTTTTTATTAGAATAAAGAGCTATACCTCTACCACCTGCGTGGTGTTGATAAAAAATGTGTTTATTATATCTTCATTTTTCTTGATATTTATATGTGTATCCTAAGAAATCCAATTGTTTACCTCTATCCTTAAGTCTAAATAGTCCTGTTTTTTCTTCATTTAATGTTAGCCCTCTCAATTCTAAGAATTGTAAAATAGCTGGTTTAACAAATTTTAATAAGATGTACTTAATCTTGCTAAAACAACAAAATCATCAGCATATTTTACATAAGCTAACCCAGATGCTAAACGTGTTTTACTTCCATCTTTCAATGTAACTACTATTCTTCTTTCCTTTCTTTTTGTAGTAGGATGAAGAGATTTCCAGCTCTAGTCATAATAAAGTATAGAGTAGTAGTATACAGTAGAGTAGGATAGAGTAGTAGTATACAGTAGAGTAGTATAGAGTAGTAGTATACAATAGAGAAGTATACAGTAGATAGTATACAGTAGAGAAGTATACAGTAGATAGTATACAGTAGTAGTATACAGTAGAGTAGTATACAGTAGAGTAGTATACAGTAGAGAAGTATACAGTAGTAGTATACAGTAGAGTAGTATACAGTAGAGTAGTATACAGTAGAGAAGTATACAGTAGATAGTATACAGTAGAGAAGTATACAGTAGTAGTATACAGTAGTAGTATACAGTAGTAGTATACAATATAGAAGTATACAGTAGATAGTATGTAGGTCGTCACTCCATGGTCTGTCTCCAAGCTCTGAAGTCTCACAGAAATCCTATAAGGTTTGGTACTAATAAGCAAAGCTCTATAGCTGTGAGATCCACTGTAGGTAGGACGCCACACTTGGAGGCAATATGAAACCTACACCGTCTGATCTAGCAATGGCCATTCCATAACGCCATTTCGTCAGTCACCAAGCACAAGGGGGGAATGTTATACGCCCCAAGTATACGAGAATGTGGAGGGTTCTCCCGCAAGTACTTGTCCAAGTCTATCTAAGACTATAACTATGACTGTGTCCATCACCACACCATATCTAGAGTATGGATTTGGATATATCTATACTGCTACTAGAGTATGCATTTGGATATATCTATACTGCTACTAGAGTATGCATTTGGATATATCTATACTGCTACTAGAGTATGGCTTTAGCTATCTATAACGCCAGATCCGCAACGACGGCTGCGGTACCAGGAGGACCTGTGATTAACCAGGGAGTGATATCCAGTGGATGACTCATACTATAAGACATTGACCCATAGTCTCATCAAGATATGTAAACACTCTACGGGAAGTGTTTGCTTCAGGGGAAGTGTTTCAGGAGTAGGACACGAAGAGTGTCAGTGCTCAGTGAAGTATTGTCAATACGAGATCTTTTGGTGGGTCTGGGTCTTGGAGGCATCTTGGTATCGCTCCGGGCAGTTGATATTCAATTATCGATACTAACAATTTTATATATTTGGAGATTCTTCCTTCATCACTCAATCAATTGGTGCTACAATTGGTTGCTGTAAAAACTGATTGCTTTGCTACCCCGCAAGCCGTGGGTAGAGGGCGCTCTTTTGATTGCTGTTTTTCAACAAAGTATAGATTAGTATACAGTAGATAGTATACAGTAGTAGTATACAGTAGAGTAGTATACAGAAGATAGTATACAGTAGAGTAGTAAACAGTAAGGTAATGAGTAGTATGAGTATAGAATTGTAGAATCCGTGTTGACTCTGTTACTATGCTCATTCCCGATGGTTCTCCAGAGGATTCGAGCTACTTAAGTAACCACGAAATCCGTCACCACAATTATTCCCCCAGTAACCAAAATTCTCCTTCAGGTCGCCATAAATTACTCCATTATAGTAGATTATGATACAATAGACACCACACTATGGAGTAGAATATTTCATGAGTGTAGTAGACCAGATTATAATATAAATGAGGTGGTAGAGTACTACATATATCGCAGATACAATAGAATCAAGCAGAGTAGAGTGAGTAGAGCAGATGTAGTATACTGACTTTATAGTTTTTATAGTAGACTTTTCTGTAGTTTTTATAGTAGGCTTTTCTGTAGTTTTTATAGTATACTTTTCTGTAGTTTTTATAGTAGACTTTTCTGTAGTTTTTATAGTAGACTTTTCTATAGTTCTTATAGTAGACTTTTCTATAGTAGCGTGCTTGCTTCAAAGTTAGTATTTAAGGAATATGCCAAAATAAGGAACCCCAAGATAGTTTGGGTTTCAGCCATTTTTCGGTACTCAAAAGTACATGTTTAATAGCTGTCTTTCGGTGGATATTGACGTTGGTAGTGACTCATTTTAAGCCAATCAATTTGTAGCGTACTAAGGCCATATGAAAAGATATCTTACTGAAATTCCAGTGTTTCAGTACGTCTTGTGTGGAGGAAAAGTCAATGAGTCATGGGACAAATTCATTAGCCCAAAATTCATTAGCCCAAAATTCAGTAGCCCAAAATTCAGTAGCCCCAAATTCATTAGCCCCAAATTCATTAGCCCAAAATTCAGTAGCTTAACCAAAATACATACCTGAGTCAATACCACTACAACCGTGCATGTTCTTGTCACTAAAAGCTCCAATACGTGGGACTGGAGAACACTGTTGAGCCAGAACTTCTGATGGCTTCCATGCTTCCATTTTGAGTGTTATGTTGAGCACCTTTTTTGAACTCGGAGACCAAAGACACCCTACTGAAGATCTGGGAAAGGGACATGTTTGAGGCCAATGAAATCTTGGTGTAGTAATTTACAGTAGTATACAACAGTAGTATATAAGTATATAACAGTAGTTTATAAGTATATAACAGTAGTATATAACAGTATATAACAGTATATAACAGTATATAACAGTATATAACAGTATATAACAGTATATAACAGTATATAACAGTATTATATATCAGTAGTATAGTTTTTAACTTATGTTTTAGTATATATTAATATACAGGGATATGTAAGTTGTACCTTACAAGACCAAAGTCCTATGTAACGGGTCCACAGCGCTTCTTATACTTTTCAATTGCCTGCATACCCGCAAAGTACCTTTCCTCCTTACACGCTAGGTATTCGTTGACAACTCTCAACATTTTTTTTCAGATGATTTATGTTTATCATGGTCAGATGGAATGGAGCTATTGAGGAATTAAAAGTCAAAAATTCAAGCATTCCGGAATGATCGTTTCAGCTTTGATCGTTTTAGCTTTCAAGAATTCCAGATTTCAAGAATTCCAGCTTTCAAGAATTCCAGATTTCAAGAATTCGAAACTACCAATATCTACCCTTCTTTAAATTCTATGTCTCTCAGTTGCAGTCTAATACCTCTTTGGATATGCCCTTTCTATAGTGGATCTGACCGTAGTATATAGTGTAGTATATAGACTAATCTATACCAAACTTATCTATACCAAAATAATCTATACCAAAATAATCTATACCAAAATAATCTATACCAAACTAATCTATACCGGACTTATCTATACCGGACTTATCTGTATCAAAGAACTTAACAAATAGTGTGTGTAATTATTATGTAATTATTATGTAATTATTGAGTAATTATTGTGAATTATTATGTAATTATTATATAATTATTATGTAATTATTATATAATTATTGTGAATTATTATGTAATTATTATATAATTATTGTGAATTATTATATAATTATTGTGAATTATTATGCATTTTGTTTGGGTCCAAGGAGATCATCACCAACAGCAAGTTTATCCCCAGCCCCAACAAGAACTCGTACAATACTATTTTGGCCTTGGAAAGGTCGTTTGCTCGGTGTTACATTGATTTGGATAATTACGAAGACCACATCTCGAGACGGGCACAGACGTTCCGGCTCCAGTGTTTTAATGAATGGGCCAGCCGTATGTCATTTCAGTTGGTATGGTACTAGTAGTAGTAGTCATAGTAGTATATGTTAGACCCACCATGGGTAAACACACTACCCATAGAGGTATTCTTAGAGCCTACGAATGCCAATGACTCGTCCAAGGCGTCATACCGCGCGACTTGGATCCATACTTTCACCTTACCTCAGGAAATGGCGTTTAACCACCAGGCTCCACTTCTCTGGTACCCACAGCTTAACTATATAAGTACTCGGATTCCCACCTATTGGGGATCCATCGGCGAATAAACATACAAAACAGAGTACTGGACGTAACCAGAATCTAACAGTTTAGTAGTAGTAGTCATAGTAGTCATAGTACTAGTAGTAGTAGTCATAGTAGTCATAGTAGTAGTAGTATAGTAGTAGTACTAGTACTAGTATAGTAGTAGTACTAGTACTAGTATAGTAGTAGTACTAGTACTAGTATAGTAGTAGTACTAGTACTAGTATAGTAGTAGTACTAGTACTAGTATAGTAGTAGTACTAGTACTAGTATAGTAGTAGTACTAGTACTAGTATAGTAGTAGTACTAGTACTAGTATAGTAGTAGTACTAGTACTAGTATAGTAGTAGTACTAGTACTAGTATAGTAGTAGTACTAGTACTAGTATAGTAGTAGTACTAGTACTAGTATAGTAGTAGTACTAGTACTAGTATAGTAGTAGTACTAGTACTAGTATAGTAGTAGTACTAGTACTAGTATAGTAGTAGTACTAGTACTAGTATAGTAGTAGTACTAGTACTAGTATAGTAGTAGTACTAGTACTAGTATAGTAGTAGTACTAGTACTAGTATAGTAGTAGTACTAGTACTAGTATAGTAGTAGTACTAGTACTAGTATAGTAGTAGTACCAGTAGTAGTATAGTAGTAGTAGTACTGGTAGTAGTCATAGTATAGTAGTACTAGTAGTCATAGTACTAGTATAGTACTAGTAGTCATAGTACTAGTATAGTACTAGTAGTCATAGTAGTAGTATAGTAGTATTATAGTAGTAGTATAGTAGCAGTATAGTAGTAGTAGTAGTAGTATAGTAGTAGTATAGTAGTAGTAGTAGTCATAGTAATAGTCATAGTAGTAGTACTAGTAGTAGTAGTAGTAGTATAGTAGTAGTATAGTAGTAGTCATAGTAGTAGTAGTCATAGTAGTAGTACTAGTAGTAGTATATAGTAGCATTATATAGTGTATATCATACTGTATAGTATTCATGAAGCATCGTAACAATGGCCATTCCAAACGCTTGTCACAACCAATGCTCCATTTTTTCCGATGCTACGTTTCTCTCAAAGTTATATAAGCCACTCCGGTTTCTCTCTTTGAAGACCATCAACGAGCAAAGTATTAGACGGCATAAAAGCATTCGAGAACGTGACACTATACCAATGACTTTCTAGAAAAAGACGTTATATAAATGACTTTCTAGACAAATTAATTTCTATAAAAAGACTCTCTAAATATATGAATTTCTACAAAAAGAATGTCTATAAAATGATATTCTATAAAATGACTTTCTACAAAAACGATATTCTATAAAATGACTTTCTATAAAATGACTTTCTATAAAAAGACGTTATACAATTTACAATCTATCAACAGTCTTTCTATAAAAAGATATTCTATAAAATGACTTTCTATAAAAAGATATTCTATAAAGTGATTCTCTAAACAAATGAATTTCTATAAAAATAGTAGTAGTACTGGTAGTACTAGTACTGGTAGTAGTACTAGTATAGTACTAGTATAGTAGTATAGTAGTAGTAGTAGTACTAGTATAGTAGTATAGTAGTACTAGTAGTACTAGTATAGTAGTATAGTAGTAGTAGTGATATTCCTGGAATGGAGTTAATAGAAATGTGCTACTAGATGAACATGCTTCATCATGGATATGATATCCCATAGTCAACCTCCATCACGTCGTCTGTTCTATAAAACGATACTCTATTCAATCCACTACTGCAGTACTGTCCAACCTTAGCTTAGTATCACTTGCTGCTACTGAAGTAAGGTTAGTCACTACTACCTGCTAGTCCACTTGGTGTGTACTACTTCTGTACTCTTGGTGTTGCAGTGACAAGTAGAGAGACTAGACTGCTGGTCAACTACACTGGTCCATGTAGTGATAAACTCATTGCTATTCGAATTGAATATTCAAGCTCTCTGCTCTTCTGGATTATATACAGCGTGTCTCTGGCTGATGCTCATAGACTTCTTGTCGCATTTCTCTTCTTGTCACATTTCTCTTCTTGTCACATTTCTCTTCTTGTCACATTTCTCTTCTTGTCACATTTCTCTTCTTGTCACATATCTCTTCTTGTCACATTTCTCTTCGTCACATTTCTCTTCATGTTCATGCTGGCTTTTCTGGACCTCTCTGACTAGTTCTTGGAGAACTTATAGGTAAACCTCTTTCTTGTAGGAGCAAACTCGCCCAACTTGCTGCCCACCATCTCATCGGAAATCTCGAGCTCCACGTACTCCTTTCCGTTGTGCACCTGGAACTTCAAGCCCACGAACTGCGGGAGAATCGTACAACTTCTGGCGTTGGTGCGAATCGCCGTTCCCGTCTTCATGGCTTCGGCTATGGGAAGAGGTACCACGTGCGGGCCCTTCCACACTGACCTTCCTTTCATAAGATTGAATGCTGCCCTCATGTTGGAGATTGTTGTCTGAGATCCGGGTCTTTTTTCGCTTTCAACGAGACACCTCCCGAGGCGCGCACGTGACCGCGGCCTCTTGAAAAACTGCCCTGATGCTCATCTCTCGCCATGTTTGCCCAACGCTTCGATCCTGATGCCCCGCCCGTGACGCCTGTAGCCAAGAAATTGGTTCCTCGGAAGAGAAAGTTGGAGGACTCTGTTTTGGATCTGGACTCAAAAAAGACCCCTGTTCTGGACTCCACTCTGAGTCTGAGTCTGAGTCTGGACAGTAACAGTCTGAGTCTGGACAGTAACAGCCTGAGTCTGGACCTGAGTCTGGACAGTGACAGCCTGAGTCTGGACCGTGACAGTGACGGTGACAGTGACAGTCTGAGCCTGACTCTGAAGCTGGATCTGGACAGTGACCTGGATAGTGAACTGGACAGTGACGATGGAGCAGAGAAAAACTCTAATGCTGACTCCAAGACCCTAGATCCAAGCAGCTCCAAACCTCAAGAGTCGCCCTCACATCCTCTGACTCCCCTGGAGTCCCTTCCCCTGGATCTGGAAAACCTTGATCAGAGCCATTTATCCAAACATGCCAGTATTCTCCGCAAATTTAACTCCTCTGCAGCAAACCAGAACGACGAAGCGGAATCCGAATCCGAGGCTCTGGATCGTGAGCTCCATGACTTGGGCCCCATTCCTCAGCCGGAACTTCCTTCAGACTCCAATCTTGAATCCAACAAATTGCATCAGCAGAACCTCGATTGGCTTGCTGAGCCAGAATACGCACTCCCCGAGGATCTGAAGCCCTTTTCCGAATTTCCCTTGCTGCCCAAAATGCTAGAGAATTTGCAATCGTTTGGTTTCTCCAGCGCATTCTCCGTCCAAATTGCCGTGTGGAACCATCTCCTAAAAGATATCCAAACAAACAAGCTTGCACCCGATTTCCAGGGTGACTTGTTGGTCAACGCATCCACCGGTAGTGGAAAAACTCTTGCATATGCCGTGCCCATCATAGAAGCCTTGAAAGACCGCATTGTGCCCCGTCTTCGGGCCATTATCTTGGTGCCCACCAAGCCCTTGATCATGCAAGTGGCAGCCACACTCCGGAGTTTGGCAAATGGTTTTGATTTGCGAGTGACTGGACTTGGAAATGAATCCGTCAAAGAAGAATCTGCCCGTTTTTCGGCTCATTCGCCAGATATTGCTGTGGCCACGCCCGGTCGTTTGGTCGAACACATTCTTTCTGGCTCACTCTCAATGGAGGCATTGAGATTTTTGGTGGTTGATGAGGCCGATCGGTTGCTCAACCAGCTGTTCCAGAATTGGTGTGAGGTGGTTGTGCTGAGCATTGAACGGTATCACAGTGAAGGAAAAATCGTTGCCAATACCTGGAAGTTGCAGCCACAGAAGATGGTGTTCTCGGCCACATTGACCACCGATGCAGGAAAGTTATCCCTCTTAAAGTTCCATAAACCACGCTTAGTCATTGTCAATCTGTCGAGACAGTTGGTCAACGAGATGTTCTCTGTTCCTGCGGGCTTGAGCGAGTGGAAGATGTTTTTCTCGCTGTCCAAATCGGCACTCAAACCGTTGTTGCTTGCCAAATTCTTATTGGAGTACCAAAAGACAGCCAATGTGCTTATCTTTGCCAAATCCAACGATGCCACTCTTCGGCTCTGTTATATTCTCAACGAGCTCTTTAAGGCATTGCAGCCATCGGCCAGCATCCATGCTGCTTACATCAACTCCACCAATAATGTGACCTCCACGCGAAACAAGCTCTTGGGCCAGTTCCAAGAGGGCAAGATCAACATCTTGATTGCCACAGACTTGATTGCCAGAGGTATAGATTTGTTGTCCATCAACACGGTGGTCAACTATGACCTCCCCAACTCGTCCCGTGAGTACGTGCATAGAGTGGGCCGTACTGCACGTGCCAACCAATCGGGTGATGCCTATACGCTTTGCTTTGGCCAGGGTGAGAACAAGTGGTTTTCTTCTCTTCTAGACGATATCTCGAGGCCTGGCTCCATCCAGGATGTGAGCGTTGCCCCTGTTCTGGACGAAGAGAAACTGCACTATGATGAAGTCATGGCCAGTTTCCTTCAATCCATGAAAGCTCTGCATAAATAGACCTGCATAACTTAATGATTATATAGACACATGGTGACTTCGTATCGTGGACTGACTGTAAGAAATTCATCATTCAAGGTAGAATGCCATGGAAATGCCGTGAGTCCATATTAGTCCCCTTTTTTACACCCTTTTCTTAGTCCATAGTTCACAAGCATTAGTCGTCAGTTCTTCTTCAAATCTGTCTCTTCGATGGCTGTAAATAATTAGTGTTCAAGAAGTAATTGGCTGTAACCAATTAATCACAGTGGGGCGGTACCGTAATTGGCTGCGAACCTCAGTCTTCCCCGGAAATGAAATCCCTATATTGAAATCTGCCCTATAAAAAAGAATAAGGAATATTATTATGGGGGAACTCGCCCTTTATATTCTAGTAATTGATGGCTGCATAATTCTTGGTTGCCTAGCTGTATCCGTATGCGGGTCTTGCGTGAGGGGTGTTGCTCAAGCATCTCGGGTTTGCAGCCGACGCAACGGATACTGCGCTGCGACACCTGACGCATCAACCTTGTTTCAGGTTTACGAAAGGGGGGTAGGAATTAATATAAATAGAGGCATTTCCCCCGGTGCTCCGTATATAATAAAATTATTTCGATCTACTCATGCTGCCTTTATTCTCGAATATACAGATTCATTAATACGATACCCCGACAAGACGAAATAGCATCGTAGAGGATATGAGCATCAAACATTATCTATAAGTTAAAAATTAATGACCACCAAGAATTGATAATGGTTTGGGTGGGTATATATTCTCGAATACTGGTGGCAACGTATATATTGAACGCCCAAAATGATATATACTGGGACTACTGCGTTGGGGTTCCTATTTACACAAAGGAATTGCCATTTAGGTACTAACCAAAACACAATCACTGTGCAAAATACAACTTACTGTTAAAAGGAGAATCGCTGCAAACAGATAGAGTTGTATTTCCCAGATCAAATGTGGTCTTTGGCAGGAATGTGGTCCTTGACAAGAATGTGGTCTTTGGCAAGAAAAGCTATATGGCAAGAACACAGGTACATCAACTAAAGCCAATTAATCTGCATTGATTACAAGACGGAAAGAGCTAAATAGAGGTGGTTTATTTTGAAGCATCTGAATTTGCAGAAATTCGACGCATTGTCATGAATGTCATTCACATACAGGCAGATAACTGTTCAACAAGCATATTCATGTGACTGCATATTATCTGGGCAGATAAACAGGTGTTTAGCCATTGATATGCATAGTCATCTAAGGCTCATTGACGCCACGTGGAAAAGGGGGCGGCCGCAAGACAAGGGATACAAGCAAGCGACGACGTGGTTCTTACAAGATAATATGGAATCAGCTCAATCTGAGAACAGGGGATTCAGTGATTTCTTGGTACTGTTTAGATACAGATCAGAAAATCAGTGACTGAAGTGAATATTGAAGTTCCACAATTCGGTAATGTCTTTGGTTCCAGTATATGCGGAGGTATATTGTTTTCGCGACATTAACAGCCCATGATGTACCAACAGGAACCGCGAGGTACGGTACCCTATGTGGATCGGCCTTAAAAGCAGTCAGCCGACAAATGGGGTGAAATGGGGTATTTGAATAAACATTCGAAGATCCAGTCCATTTATCCAGTTGGGTTGAAATACCATTGTCCTTAATATCGAACAAGAGAGAATGGGTGTGGGCAATATTATAACGCTAGTGGTAGTTTGCGTGGGGCAAGTCACTGCATAGGCAAACAAATTTCAGTTAGCATTTGAAAGTCTCGAAGCAACTGGGGTGACGTCTGAAGGGTTGGATGCGCAAGGAGTAGTATTGACATTTCATGGCGGATCAGTCTACAAGATTGACGACGGGTATTACTACGCTATATGTCACGAAGGCAGCTACGTGCAGTTGTGGCCCTTAAGTACCAATGATGATGACATGGAGACAGAAGTGTTTAGCTTGGAAGAAGCACTAGCGATTGAATGGGATGAAGGCAGTGCACTACCTGAGGAGGACCTGGCAGAGATCCTAGATAGTTATGGCAAACTAAGACGTTCACGCCTGTACTATTTCATATGAAAGGAACCCCGGGAGAACTCTAACAAAATCTGTTAGGAAACGTATTCCAATTTGGATACTGAAAGCTATGATATGCTGGTGGGATTACATGTGCATATTAGTTATTTTTATTTCTGTGCAAAATTGCATGCCCTCATTGTATATAACGGCATATTTTTCCTCCCCTTGCATTATTGGAAGTTACGACTATACTAGTTCCAATACATAGCACGATAAACTTAGGACGTCAGGAAGACGTTCAATTTATAGTAAACTGTACTTATACACTCTCGCATTTTTACAACATTGTTAGAATTATTATGCGACCTGGGACGTTAAGCCTGTATTCGCAATGGGGTTATAAGCTTCTAACTGCTTGTCGGGGTTATAG
>NLAL01000021.1:0-36462 GCA_002374735.1 Metschnikowia sp. 13-106.1
TCGTTAAATAAATAGCCGTTTTCGTTAAATAAATTACCGTTTTCGTTAAATAAATAGCCGTTTTCGTTAAATAAATTGCCGTTTTTGTTAAATAAATTGCCGTTTTCGTTAAATAAATTGCCGTTTTCGTTAAATAAATTACCGTTTTCGTTAAATAAATAGCCGTTTTCGTTAAATAAATTGCCGTTTTCGTTAAATAAATAGCCGTTTTCGTTAAATAAATAGCCGTTTTCGTTAAATAAATAGCCGTTTTCGTTAAAAAATACCCCATCAAAAATAAACCCCGTCTTCATTAAAACATAAGCGTAGCCTTTATGGAATAAACTCCGTGGGACTAAAGAAAACGTGGCGTGTATATAGCCGTTCAAATGTTCAGAACCAAAAATATCAGGTCCAGAAACCTGCTCCAGCGTGCGGTTGACTTAAACAAAGAACATCCTTGGCCCGAGCTCACACCGTGGCTACTACTAAGAGGAAGATGACCAATTGGTTCCATATCATAATACGTCCAACGCTGCTTCAGATAAACAAACCGCGTATATATAGGCCATATGACTAATTGAATGATGTCACCTTTTTTTGCCCAAAAAAATCCCCACAAGTATTCTTTAAGCACTAATTTTGGACCGGGGAAAGTTTGGCCCGGTATGTTTTCGCCTTCTCTACGCTTTAGCTATAAATGGACCCCTTGGTTGTTTTCCCCGTATGCCATTGTACCGGGTTCAAGATATTACGTATATAAAATATAAGATGTATAAGTTTTGATGTGTTATTTATGTCATAAAATATAGACCAATAAAAGATGATATAGGAAATCAATATCAAAAATGTATGAGTTTATAATTAATAGATCTATAAGATAGATAAAGAAATATATGTATATATGATAAAGTCACATACAAGTAAAATGTGTATTGTTAGATTCCGGTTACCTCAGGTACTCTGTCTACTATGTGTTGAACTTGAGGAGTCAGTACACACAGGTGTAGTACATGTTCATGTTGAAAACCAGCAATGAAAAGAGCACACTCTGATAACCACGGCTTTCCTGCGGCAATCAATTGTGGTTACAATGAATGCCGTAATGAAGGAAGAATCTCCAAATATATAAAGGGGACTTTGCCCCCATTTATTGTTAGTATCGATAATTGAATATCAACTGACCGGAGAGTTACAAAGATGCCTCCAAGAACTAGACCCACCAAAAGATCTCGTCTTGATAATACTTCACTGAGTACTGACAAATCTCTGTTTCCTACTCCTGAAACACTTCCCCTGAAGCAAACACTTTCCCTAGAGTGTTTACATATCTTGATGAGACTATGAGGTCAATGTCTTATAGTATGAGTCACTCACTGGATAATACTTCCTGGTTAATGACTGGTCCTCCTGGTGCCGCAACCGCCGTTGTGGATCTGGCGTTATCTTCTTTACAGTTCATGTGACTGTATATAGATGAAACAATGAAGAGTATTGGTGGAGAGGCAAAACGTCTCTGGGTGCTTGTCTAGCTCTCTTCTAGCTCTCTTGTAGCTCTCGTTTAGCTCTCTTCTAGCTCTCTTGTAGCTCTCTTCTAGCTCTCTTCTAGCTCTCTTCTAGCTCTCTTGTAGCTCTCTTGTAGCTCTCTTGTAGCTCTCTTGTAGCTCCCTTCTAGCTCTCGTTTAGCTCTCTTCTAGCTCTAGTCTAGCTCTAGTCTAGCTCTCTTCTAGCTCCCTTCTAATCTAGGCTTTGGTTTGGAAAAGACAATGTTGGTACGAGACTGAAGAGGGAGAAAAGCTGAAGTATAAGAATGGACGAGAATATCCTTATAAGGGAGGATCGAAACAACGGTGTTAAGATACAAGGATCTCTTAGTATAATATTAGATACAGATAAAAATATAGGTCGTTTAGGATGATCACTGGAGTCCCACACTTGTGTGAATTGTTGAAAGTACTGGGATAACTGTTCCAGATTACGGGAGTGTATATTACAACTCTCAACTTCTCACATGTTCTTCTCACATGTTCAACAAGGACTTCTCACATGTTCAACAAGGACTTCTCACATGTTCAACAGATAGGTACTCCTTGACATTATATACGAGATGATTCTTACATATTCTTTCTCTAAGGACCGTTATTTGACATTCTCTCAGACCAGAAATTGAATATACATTGTTCCTGTGATGTCCTGCAGTTAAGTAACTCAAGGGATTCTTGTAAGGAGCTCGATGAGAAGGTGAACAGATTGAACCTTATGGAGACCGGAGCTTATGGAGAGCGGAGCTTATGGAGAGCGGAGCTTATGGAGAGCGGACCCTATAGAGACCGGTCCTTATTGAGACCGGACCTTATTGAGACCGGACCTTATGGAGAGCGGAGCTTATGGAGAGCGGACCCTATTGAGACCGGACCCTATGGAGACCGGTCCTTATAAATACCGGACTCTATGAGGATGGTGCCATTCCTAGGATCCACCCCTGCAGGATTGGAGCTTGTTGAAAGTGAAAATGACTGTTCATTTCAGGAAAAGGAAGGCACACGCTCTTGCAAAACTAGAGCGTCTATACCAGCTCCTTAAGGCTATACATTGTTTTTCAAAACTATTCAAACCAACTTGCTAAAATGGTTCAAACCACTTGAGGAAACTTAAACAACCCAATAATTCAAAAGTCTGTGTTTTTAATATTCATAGAGACTTGACATGAACAGTTTATTTCGAACCTTTGACCCTTAGCAATTTTTAAGGCATAAGTACGAAATTTTGGAATGATTGGTTGTTTATTTTTGCAAGTGTAGTTTGAAACATTTTGCCGAGCTGCTTTGAATAGTCTTGAAAAACACTTTAGTGTACAGTGCTGGTAGATCTAGTGGTCTCGAGGTGTAGTGCTACTTCATGTACTGCCTAACCAATACTCTAGTCTCTACTCCTTACTCCACCTCCCCTTAGAGGCAACATTTTAGTACAAAATATGGGGTATTATTTTAAAATATGGGGTATTATTTTAAAATATAGGGTATTATTTTAGTACAAATTTACCGGCCTCTAGTGGTCTCTATGATCTATTATACAAGAATGAGGAGGCCCAGGATGGCGTCCACACGATATACCGACGCAAACTTGGCGGTTCCAATTGCCGTTTTGGTGTCGGGCTCCGTTAACATCAAAGCCTCCATGCCGAGATCTTCACAGAATACGTAGATCTGCTGGGCCTGGCCTTTGACAGCTTCCTGCATGTCGATGTCACGTGTCACCCGGCTCACCGTGCACTTCATTTGTCTATAGGCATCGGGGTTCATTTCCACTGCCTTCAACTTCCAATACCGGCTTTGCTTCTCCTGCAAGTAGTGGGAGCCCTGCATAGCAGTGTATAAGGTTTCGGTGTGGCTACCCAAAAGGGAAATGTCCGAGGGGCCGTGCAAGTTGTAGCCCAAAGCCTTCAAGTGACCGAAATCCCGGGTTTTCTGGTAGATGCCCACGCGGCCCAAACTGCCGAAATGCACTGCCTGCAAAATTTGTAGCTGGTTAAGGTACGCCTCCACGGAAAAAGGCCCAATCCGTACATATCCGTCCACGCCCGATGTCACGTGCGCCATCTCCTCCGCAGAGCTTCCCACCCCGATATCTTCGGGCCCGACAAAATTACTGGCATGGAAAAACGCCAGCGTAGACACATTTCCCGACACGTCACGTGCGTACGCTGCCTGGAAGTACAGGTTGGACGTGAACTCCGGAAGGAGCGAGTTATCGTGTCGGATAAGCACTCCGTCGTTTGCGGGTCTCGGCTCCGAGAAGATGAGTCGGCGCAGACGCCGAAACACCGGCACCGCAAGCCGCTCACAGAAGCCCGATGCTATACGCTCGGCAAAGAGTTCCACCTCCGCCCGGAGAAACTCGCACTTGTCGGGACCGCTCTCTAGGCCGATTTTGGTATTCACCAAGTCGTCCGAAACCGTCAATTTCTTGTAGATTTCTTTATGGAGGCATTTAGCCGCCACGTTCAAGGCCGAATGCCGATTACGAGACTCAAAGTGCCGCCGCATCATGTTGTAGACAAAATTAAGCTCGTAATGGGCCTCATCGGAGATCGGATCGGGCTCGGGCGTAGCCTTCTGGTTGAAAAGCCGGAATTTCTTGAACACACTGGGCTCTAGCCGGCCTGTAAGTGTTTTTTCAAGAACTTCGGCGCCAATATCGACGATCCTGCATCTAGCCACCCGTTCAAACGTCACCAGCACCAATTTCTGGAAATCGCCCAACGAGTCTTCGAACGACGAATTGTATTCAAATGTAAGCGTCATGCACGTCTGTATCTCTGCATTTTCTTCGGCGGCCTGTACATCCCCAACACTAAATTTGGCACCCTGGGGATTTCCAGTTTGAAACTGCATATAAGCAAGCAATTCGGGAGGAAATATCCGTTCACCACTTTCCCCCGGGTTCTGAGCCCATGCCTTAAATGTCTCGGATGCAGGAGGCAAGAAGCTGGCTATATCCGGTATGTGAATTCGAAGAAGGTAGCGCCGAGAATTGAGCTGCTCCAAGGAGAAGGCTAGCGTTTTATGCAGTCCGGGCACAATATAAATATTTTGAGTTCCTGACGCATTCAATTCGGGTCTTAAGTGCAGGAAGTGGTCTTGAAACAGCCTGGCTTCGGTTTTGGCGACTTGGAATGTATGACTATGTTGCAAATCACGTGCACCGCATGCAACTGCCGTTTTAGGCAATACTGCTCCGACCACCTGACTCAGAAGCACCGGATCAGTTAGCGGATTGCATGGATTATCATAGAGCCCGATATTCTTGAGAACTGCATAGAGTCCCTGGGGGGTAGAGCCTGCTCCGATTGCTTGTATTCTGCTGAGCTGATTAGTGAGTCCTGCATGTGGGTACACCACTGCATATCTCATTGCTTCCACCCCTTTTTTGAGCTGTGCATCTCCGATAGTTATATCTAAGGTTACTTGATCATATGCCTGCAGAGGCCTTTGAGTTTCGGGAGAACTGAGCTTGGTAGAGAGGAATGAACTTATATGCAGGAGCTCCATGTCTGAAAATGCCAAAAATTCGTTCAACGTCATTGAAAGAGCCACGGAGTTGGCGAAAAACTTTGGTAATGATGCTAGGGCATTGGACGAATGATATACAGCCACATTAGACCATCTATCGGCATCGTAGCAGTGGGGAACGATCCAATCTGCAGGATTGGCACACATATTCAAGTATAACGCCATTAGCAAAGCATTCTGGTGCAAGCCATCGAGTGGGGGGCGGTGGAAGAGTGTTGGAACAGTTTTTTCCGGGTTTCGGGCGGCCTCCCGAGAAATTTCCCAATTCGGTAACTTCTTGGCCACGCCCGCCGCCATCTCGTAAAGCGACACACTCACCGTCTCGGAGCCCGCCACCGCCAGATAAACACGCAGCATATCGATGCGGGCCCTGTAGCCGGCCACCAACACCAAAAACTGGTGTAGGTACTGCACAAGGCGCCTGCGTGCAGGAAACGACTCGTCAAACCGGTTCCGGAGAACGTCCGATGCCGGAACCGATTCCTCTTGAAGAACTTGCAGACAAACAAATGTGTAGTCCTGCACACAGACCCGTAGGAGTTCATTTTGGATTGTCAAGACGATCAGGCGGTTATGGAACGGGTTAAAAAGGCAAGGTGGCGGCGAAAGAAGAAGTCCGAATCGGACTTCAGCGCCGACGCGGAACTCCACAAAATCGCCGACTCGGGGTGGAGTGTTTCGGACCCGAGCGGCCATGGAGGTCCAGGGCTCATGTGCAGGAGTAATCGCTAACATTTCGGCCAAAACAGTTTGATCGGTGATTTCCGTACTGGGATAGTATGCATTAGGATCGGTGAATGTATGGAACAGTGGGCTCTGGCGGATTTGGGGACTCAGGAAGGTGGAAAAATTGTGTGTTCCTGCATATAGGCGCAGATAATGTAGCAGGCGTCCCATATTGGATGAAACACGCAGTTTCGAGTGTGAAACATATGGACACAAGTATGGAACATGTAGGTGCATGTATGAAACACGGCTGAAACTGTAGAAATGCCGTTGAAAGTTATTTCTGTGTATACCGTTATATGCAGTCCGTAGCAGATGCAGAAAAATGGAGGTATGCAGAGCTGGAGGCACGGGTTTCAGTAGCTTTCCCGATTGGGCCAGATACAAACCGCCATTTCGATATCGTAGGCGAAACATCAAAAATGCAGGAGACGGGTTCACTGTGTTGGAGCAGGTCGGGCCGTAGTGTGTGGAGTACTAAGAGTGGTGGAGATGCGATGGAGGAATTGGTATGCCCACGACCCTTAGAGAGGTTACCGTAGCAACGCCAAAATAAATGAAGTGATATAGTTTATAGTGTTTTAGTATTCTTTTGGTTGGTGGGTGTGAGTGGGTGTGAGTGGGTGGAACTACTTGGTTATGGTAGAGTGGTTATGAGCCCAGGGCCCCTCATCCATCACAGTATATCCTTAGAAACGATAAGTCAAACCAAAAGTTAGAGTAGTTAGGACCTCCAGTGAACGCGGCCACTATGAAGTACACTACTGTAGCAAAATCCAATAGTGGTGGTGAGTTCAGCCCAAAACAAACCATTTGAATTTGTGTGGTTGCATGCAAGTCATTTGTATAGAGTAGCCCCAATCTTCTTATGCTGGAAATTATCAAGCAAGTACATGCGTCTTTAACTTTAGATTTGGCCTTTTCTTTAGCTTTTTCATGGTACCTGCATAGAAGGTGAAGGTAGATAGGGCGGATGAATGAAGGATTCTTGAAAAACGGTAAGTGAGTCACGTGAGCCCTGGCAATGAGTTCATGTTCACTTAAGAAGGAGGCTGAGAAGTGGGAATTGCCTGAATGATCCTCGACAGCATTTAAAATAAACTCAGAATCTCAGCCAATCACGCCGTTTGATTCGTGGAATAATCTCAATTTAGTGATCAGATACCAACCAGCTAATAAATTGAAGATAACTTAGTTAAGCAGTTCTGTCACTAGTTGAACGGCTTCTCAGTTAGTTGATCAATAATTGAATCATAAGCTTAATCCGATCGAATAATTCCAGTTAGTTCATCAAATGACCATCACCAATCTTCAAGCAGCAAGCCCAGTATTAAGTTAGTCAATCAATCAAGACTTCAGCAAACTAACCACTCAATGAATCAGCTGGTATTAGTTAGTTCACCACTTATCAGCTAGCAATTAATTCACCACTCATCAGTGAATCAGCTAGTAATTAGTTATTCTACCAGCTATTGGATGGAGTATTCTCTTACCCAATTATAAGCAAGAGATTAACCAATAACCAAACGTTAACCAATTACCAAACAATAACCAATATCCAAACGTGAACCAACAACTAGTCAATCACTGATCTTAGCCATGTAGTCAATTATCAACCAACAAACCAATCAGACACCTTATTGATCTCACTACCTGAGTCTGTAACACTCCTTCATCAGTCCTCTGCCTTTCCCACTCACCCTCTTCTCTGGATAATCACCGAGTTCTTGAGCTTCTCGCTTGCAACTGTGGCTTCAGTATCTTCAGCAATCGGCTTGACGGGAAACGAATGGGAAAGTGTGAAGGTCTGGGCATCGTTGAGGTCGTGTAGACGCACGAATTCATACACCGTAGCAATGGAGTCGGAGCCATTAAAGAGCGCAGACACTCTTTTGCCGTTGGCCAAGCGGATCTGTACCTGCGAGTCACCCGAGCCCTGGGGTTCCTTGCCGCCGCTTTGTTTCAGGGTGGCCGATTGGTTTTCGTCGTTGCTCTTTGATTCTGCACTCTTGAAGTCAGCACTTTCGCCACTTTCGCTTGAAGGTTCTCCTGGAACAGGCAGGCCAAGTCTTTGGCCGGCTCCTTGGAAGCCGCCGAGTTTCCTCTTGGGCGGAGTATAATCCTCATCCACCTTGCGTACCACGGAAACGTCCACGTCCTGGCCAAACTCCACGTCCAACAACGAGACCGGCACGCGGCCCTGCTTCAACTCCTGGAGCACGTGCACGTTTTCAGCGTCATCGTAGCGCTTCAACTCGCCGTCGCCAACCGTGAACCCTTGTCTCCAAAAAACAATTTCCCGGTGGACCTTTTCTGGGCGGCTAAGACTCTCTCTCTGGCGAATTGCCTCCAGTGGAGTATTGGAATCGCCCAACCGAAACCCAGCACCCGAAAACGCCAGGTTTTGCCCCCCCTCTGGGGCTTGTGCTGACGGCCGGTCGTCAATTTCGTTCATTTGGTCATTAGCCCTCTGGAAGATCTTCTCCACAAGTGACTGCTGCGCTTTACGGCGGTCCAGACCCGGTTTATCGGGCTCCTCGACCTCCAAGCCGGATTTCTCGCCGCCTGTGAAAAAATTGGAGTTGCTCTTATCGTCTTCCTCTTCAGAATCAAGATCCCGCAACGTCCGGATGCCCAGGGGCCCTGAACGGGCGTGGCGTGTTTTAGGAGGACTGTTGGGCAGACTGGTGATGGGCTCACCACTGTAGAAGTCCTCGATAGCGGCCGAGAGATCGCCGTGGTGCTTGGCAAGGTACTCTGTGGCGATTTCACGTGACGTGTGTGTCATGGCTACAAACGATTCAATGCTTTGGGGGTCCGACATTTTGGGGGTTTAAAGATAAGTATTGAGTGTGGAGGTGATGTAGGTGCGCAAGGTGGTGGGGTGTGCATATAAGGCCGAAACTAGAGGCTGTTTGATTTGCAGGACATTTGTGCTTGTTAGGATCACGTGCCCATGGGCACGTGATCAACTGTGGCAACTTCATGGTCGCAGTGGGGCAAGCAAGGGTTGAATTTACACTTGCTGCACGTGCAGATGCGCACATTTCTAATACTGATTGGGAAGGTGTCTGCGACAGCCTACGACAGGAGTGGAAGAATCCTGCATCTTGGATGACATATCAGCCTAGATCCTGTATACAAAAGGACGGCATAACCCGTTCGGGTAACGGCATTGATAAAGAGGTCAATCACGTGAAGCCTAGTTCAGTTCTCATAAGAGTAGACAACGGACCCATTCGCATTCCTGTATATACGAGGGTAAAGGATAACGCCCGATACTTATGAAGGCCGGTTATGAGCCCGGCCCCTTTAATATCAAACTCGAAATGAAGCTTTGAATATGTACTTCACTCTGGCTTGGTGCTACGCTGGCTTGTACAACCCCTAATACTACAGTCTGTCTTGATTATCATGTATTAAACCGATGTTGAAATCCCAAAACCCCAAAATATTTTAGAAAGTGTCATGCTAAAAAGTCGTTAAAAAAGTCACATTAATGTTGAATAAATGCGAGACAAGTGAATTGAATATCATCTTGATGCGATGGGGCTGATCCCGAGAACCCGATCTCTAGTACTTGGCTCTGAACTCCTTGGCCGCGTCCACCATGTTGGTCAAAGAGGCCTTAGTCTCTTCCCATCCTCTGGTCTTCAACCCACAGTCAGGGTTGACCCAGAACTTGTCTGCAGGGTATGACTTTAAGATCTCGTTGATTCTGCTGACAAACTCCTCCTTCGAAGGGATTCTTGGCGAGTGAATGTCAAACAATCCCAATCCAATGTGGTTAGGGTACTCGGAGAACTCTCTGATGTAGTTGGCGTCGTCCTTCTTGGAGAACTCGATCGACACCACGTCGGCGTCCAAGGCCTTGATGTGGTTGGGGTCGAGGTCCGAGTAGCAGAAGTGCGAGTGGATTTGAGTGGAGTTCTCAACTCCGGAAGTGGCCACTCTGAACGATTGGGCAGCCCAGTTCAAGTAGTCCGATCTCTCTTGGCCGGCTCTCAATGGCAATCCCTCTCTGATGGCTGGCTCGTCAACTTGAATGACTGTAATACCAGCAGCCTCCAAATCTTGGACTTCGTCTCTCAAGGCCAATCCCAATTGCAACGATTGAACCTTTTGGGAAACATCGTCTCTTGGGAAAGACCATCTGAGACAGGTCACTGGACCGGTCAACATACCCTTGACTGGCAACTTGGTCAACGACTGGGCGTACACGGACTCCTTGACAGACATGGCCTTTGGTCTAGAAACATCTCCCACAATGATAGGTGGTCTGACGTATCTGGAACCGTAGGATTGCACCCATCCGTTGGTGGTGAAGACGTAACCGTCCAATTGCTCACCAAAGTATTGAACCATATCGTTTCTCTCTGGCTCACCGTGGACCAAGACATCCAAACCGATTTCCTCCTGGAATCTGATGACGGTCTCGATCTCTTGCTCAATGAACTTCTCGTATTCCTCCTTGGTGATGGTACCCTTGGTGAACTTGTTTCTGTTAATTCTGATGTCCTTGGTTTGAGGGAAAGATCCAATGGTGGTGGTTGGGAAAAGGGGCAAGTTGTACTTCTCCTTTTGAGCGGCCAATCTCTCGGGGAATGGCACCTTTCTGGTCGACAACGACTCGTTGATGGTGGCCAAACGCTCTTGCACCTTAGGGTTGGTGGTGATGGAAGACTCCTTTCTGGCCTTGATAGACTTGGCGTTGGCCTCGTAGAGAGCAGACACGTCTTCACCAGAGACATCCTTGGCAATGGCAACAACGGCGTCCAACTTTTGCGTGGCGAACTGGAACCAGTCAGCAATCTCTGGGTTCAACTTGGTCTCACTGGCCAAGTCAACTGGAGTGTGCAACAAAGAAGAAGAGGTGGCAACAACAACTCTGTCGGCGCCCAACTTCTCAATGGCCTTGTTGACGAAAGCAGAGGCCTTGGTGTAGTCAGTCTTCCAGATGTTTCTACCATCAACAATACCCACAGACAAAGTTTGGGAGCCAGAAAGAATGGACACGACGTCGTCGAATTGTGCAGGGGCCTTTGTGAAGTCAAAGTGGAAACCCTTGACTGGCAAGTCCTTGAGGGCAGCCAAGTTTGGTCTGACGTCACCGAAATAGGTGGTCAATGTGATTTCTGGCAAGCCCTCGCCAACCAATTGCTCGAAGGTGTTCTTGTACAAGGCCTGGACAGACTCAGGCAAGTCCAAAACCAAGATAGGCTCATCAATTTGAACAGTCTTGGCGCCGGCCTTGTAGAGTTCAGCAAGCAAAGACTTGTAGACAGGCAAGAACTTGTCCAACAAAGACACAGGGTCCAAGTCCAAGGAGTCCTTGTCGGCCTTACCCAAGTACAAGTAAGAAATAGGACCAACAACAACCGGTCTGGTCTCAATACCCAAGGCCTTTGCCTCCAAGTACTCGTTGACAGGCTTCAAGCCGGCAGCAGTGTTCAACTTGAAATCAGTGGAGTGCGAGAAGGTTGGTCTGACGTAGTGGTAGTTGGAGTCAAACCACTTGACCATCTCCAAAGCAGTCACATCAACAGCAGACTCAGTGTCGGTGGCCTTTCTTTGCAAACCTCTACCCATAGCAAACAAAACGTCAATAGGGTCCAAGTCGAACTTGGTGTATCTGTCAGGAATAACATTGAACAAAAGAGACAAGTCCAAAACCTGGTCGTAGTAGGAGAAATCGTTGGAGGCAATCACGTCAACACCAGCGTCTTTCTGCAACTTCCAGTTGTGGGCTCTAATCTCCTTACCCTTGGCCAACAAGTCGTCCACAGAGACCTTCTTGGCCCAGTAGGCTTCGGTGACCTTTTTTAATTCTCTTTGTCCTCCAATACGGGGGAAACCTAAAACAGAAGATTGAACCATTGTGCGGATGTGCGTCGTAGTTTAAAGAAAAAAGGGGTGTTGAATGGGCGGGGGACGCCGTACTTATATAGTAAAATTGGGGGGTCTTGCAAAATTGCAGCGCCTAAGATCCGGGGTTTATATGCACGCACGTACGAGCGCGTCTGACTCCTCCGAAACCGACGCCATACAATACGACCCTTACTGAGGGAGGGGGGGGAGAAATGTGTGTATGTGCAGACAATTGGGTGTTTTGAAGTTTGATGGGTATTTCACTGGTGTTTCAGGGAAATTTCACGTTTGTTTCATGGGTGTTTCATGAGTTCTATATGTTTATGCTGTTGATGTTGGACGCGGGTGAGACGCATTGTGTGTCATATGCGCATTTCGGTCTGGTTGCAGGAACAAAGTATTAAAGTGCAATTGGCCTGATAGAACGATCATTGGTCCATATGCAGCCTCGGAACGTATTACGGTGGACGGAGTCAGCCAGCCGGCACCTGTATGCGCGGTGCGGGTGTGAGCAGCATGCACGTGATATCCGGTGATATGCGGCCGCACGTTTCACTCACCGGTCCCGGTCCGACCCGTACACCACATACGAGCCGGAATTGAAAAAAGGCCATATCCCGGCACCCGTACACCACACAATTAAAGACATGCCAAATATCATGAAGTGGTCCATTTCTTGGGAAAACGAAACTAATAAAAGAGAGTCTATCGAAATAGAAACAATCAAGTGGTTAGCCCCAACTCGTACACTATTCAATACACCCGTACACCACACCAAACCCGTACACCATCCAATACACCCGTACATTCCGTTGGGCAGTGATCCTTGAACCCACTGAGCTTCTTCTAAGCCGTACCGTTTATAGCAACTTGTGGCGGTCAATTCCAAAACATCTACTTGATTATATCTGGGTGTCCTGCATACATGTCTGGACTGTGTACAATTGTTGCAGGTGTACAGAGAGTGGTAGACGGCCCAGGGAAATGGGGACTTATATAGTGTTGGTACTGTATATAGTGTAACCACGTACCACAACAACGTGTAGCAGGATTCATGACGCAGAATTCGGATACCAAGGTTATATGTAGGACTACTACACAAAACCGGCACTCCTAGTGATTTATTGAGCAATACGTGTCTCATAGAAGTATGCAGGATGGAGTCAAGTCTACTAGAGCACTCATCCATTTTACCATCCATTTTATAGCCTATTTTTATAACCTATTTTTTTAGGACCCTTTCTATTAGATTCTTTAGTACATCTATGTATAGCTATGAGAGTGTAATCTCTACTATGAGTAAAAGTATTCCCATAATAAGAGTGCAACTAGTACTATGAGTAGCAGTAGTATGGTTAATTGGAGTTCGCTGCGTATACACAGAAGATGAATCAGACAAAAAAGCCATTGGAACAATCAAACCCGACTCGTCATACAGGGATTCACTCTAGAGATTGACAGCATACACAAATTCTCACCTGTGGTACTGATTGAAGCATCAGAATATTTCGAAGTGACAATCACACAGGATGGGTCAATCACAGAATGGGTCAATCACACAGGATAGGTCATTCACACAGGATGAGTCATTCACACAGGATGAGTCAATCACATGGATGGGTCAATCACACAGAATAGGTCATTCACACAGGATAGGTCATTCACAGAATGGGTCAATCACATTGACGTTGGCTCAGCATATCTTGTCAACGAGTACCTAGCAGGTACGGACCTCACGTACTGTTGAACATGAGAGATGTGTTGAGAGTTGTAATATACTCCCATAATCTGGAAGGCATATCTAGTTAGTTCCCAAACAAGGCACTTAAGTGTGGAGCTTCAGTCATCATCTTAAGCGCTTATATCCTTATATGTATCTAAAATCATACCAGGAGATCCTTGTATCTTAACACCGCTGTTTTCGATGATCTCTTATAAGAATATTCTCGTCCCTTCTTATGGTTCCAGCTTTCTCCCTCTTCAGTCTCTTACCAACATTGTCTTGGAGAAGAAAATGCCCAGAACTTAGACGAGAGCTCAGACGATCACCCCGAGAAGCTTTGCCCAGGCTTAGACGATCACACAGAGAGGCTTTGCTTAGAAGAGCACACAGAGAAGCTTTGCTTAGAAGAGCACACAGAGAAGCTTTGCTCAGGCTTAGCCTCTCCTCAACAATACTTGTTGAAAATGAGAGAAGTCGTGATGTGTGGATGCAGGAAATGGTGTATCTGCAGTACCGCGGATTTGGATGAAGCGACAAGTCTCATAAGGTTTCGAGGAATGTACATGTGCAGACGGCGAATACAAATCGTGTCTTTGTGTCAGGAGTTATAGGGTTTGACTTCAGACAAGACATTAACAAGTCCGGTACAGGAGAACAGAATTCATGGTGACGTGGTATATAAAGAGGGGATCTCGCTCATCTCTAGAGTATCGAAACAGACCACAAGACAGACATTCTAGGTAATATACGTGGCACAAGGAAAGACAAAGAAACATTGAGCACTATGCCAGAATTGTTAGCACTCATAAGAAGAAACAAGATAAGCGTTCCAGTCTATGCAAGTCTTGATGGAAACTTTCAACACTTTCAGCCTACGCGTCGATCCTACTATGGCAACAGATGCCAGGATCATGTGTCTTGAGGTACCAGGATGAATGTGAAGTGTGTTTTCAAACACTCAGCAACGACCGGACAGGTGATCCTAATAAATCTTAAGCAGCCCGGTTGCCCCTCTACTTAGCCCGATTGCCTCCCTACTTAGCCCGATTGCCTCCCTACTTAGCCCGATTGCCCCCCTACTTAGCCCGATTGCCTCCCTACTTAGCCCGATTGCCTCCCTACTTAGCCCGATTCAGCCTCTGGAGAATGATCGGTGAATGAACATAGCTGAGTACCTGGCGTAACAACTGAATCTAAGAGCTTTAGTATTACTCGTCAGCCTTTAGATGTTGGTCAGTACCGGTAGTGGAGTAGGGAGTAGAGCAGGTTGGTTGGATCCACCATAGCTAGTGTTCTTCCTAATGAGATACTTTAAGCCTGGGTGGTCCGATGCTATGGCCAATAAACCGTCTCTTGGTTCCACGTCATAAACCCTCTGTATATTATGTTCAGAGTATTGCACCTCCTCCGTCGAAAGTCATATAAGCAGTTCAGATTCGTCTCTATGAAACCACCGACTAACGAATCCGTAATGCTTAGTAAAGTACGACGCTTTTAGTCAGTAGTAAAGCTTTAGTCAGTAGTAAAGCTTTAGTCAGTAGTAAAGCTTTTAGTCAGTAGTAGGTCTTGTAGTCAATAGTAAGGTCAATCCAGGTTTCTGGAATCACTCAAATTGTTTATACTAATACTCAAATCTGCTTGGAAAAAAACGATATCAAAATCTTGAACTGCTAGTGTTCATATCTTGCAGGAGGGGTGAATCTGTCTCGCCCGACTGTTGTTTTAGTTGGAGAATTTTCCAAAAAAGGCAATTTCATGCAAAAGACGATACTCATCTTTTTTGTCTTCGTCCATAGTCACATTTTTCACAATTTCGTCCATATTTTTCACAATTTCGTTCACTTTTTTCACTTTTTCGTTCACTTTTTTCACATTTTTTACAATTTCGTCCATATTTTTCACAATTTCGTCCATATTTTTCCCATTTTCGTTCACATTTTTCACTTTTTCGTTCACTTTTTTCCCATTTTCGTCCATATTTTTCACAATTTCGTCCATATTTTTCCCATTTTTGTTCACTTTTTCCCATTTTCGTCCATATTTTTCCCATTTTCGTTCACTTTTTCCCATTTTTGTTCACATTTTCACCCTGGTCTATGGATTCGGGTAATGGACCAGATTTTGTGGATTCAAAGGTAGGTATAAGTTCATCAGAAGTTTTGATTTCAAGTAAGTTATCATAAGATGACCATTTGATCTTGATCAAGTCATCACGGAAGTTCAAGAGGGGGACGTTTTCATAAGAAGTAATGGCAAGGTTTTAGCCACAAGCTCAAAATGTGGATAATTTTTATTTGTAGGTTTCTAAAAAAACCATCATAAGGATTATTAGGAACCTTCGGGGACTTTATTATTCAATAGTTAAATGCTTCAGTATTCAATAATTAGAGGCTTCAGTATTCAATAATTAGAGGATTCAGTATTCAATAATTAGAGGATTCAGTATTCAATAATTAGAGGATTCAGTATTCAATAATTAGAGGATTCAGTATTCAATAGTTAGATGCTTCAGTACTCAATAATTAGAGGTGGAATTCTAGATTTATCAAAGATTAAATACTGCAAAAGTATTTGTCAAGGACTTTTTCACTAAGAACGAACGAAGTTGCTTAAGTAAAGAAGGAACGCTTTTATTAGTCAGTAGTAGGGCAATTCTAATTGGTATTCGCCTGAACTGTTTATATTAGACATGAAAATCAGTCCTCATTGGTCCACCAAGGTTAAAAGTCAATCTAAGAGTGAAATTAAAGCCAATTTAAAGTCAATCTAAGAGTCAATTTAAAGTCTGAATAAGTCTGATTAAGTCTGTTTAACTCTGTTTAACTCTGTTTAACTCTGTTTAAGGTTAATTTAGAGTCAATTTAAAGTCTGTTTAAAGTCTGTTTAAAGTCATTTTAAAGTCAGTTTAAAGCCAATTTAAAGTCATTTTAAAGTCATTTTAAAGTACTTTAGAAACATATCTGTAGGTATTCAGAGCGCAGTAATTGGGCTCCTATCTGGCATTAATATCATGATAGCTACTCTCAGGTAATAGGAGGTTCTTGTATTTCTGAAATAAGCTTAATCTTTAGTCAATGGAGTATTCTAATCAAAACTGGGCTCTCTCCCCCTTTATGTATCGGCTCTTTCGGTGGTACCGACATAAAAGCGGGGTCATATGTATAGACTCTTACATGGGGAATCAGAGCCCTAGTGTAGTGTAGTGTAGTGTAGTGTAGTAGTACATTATAGTGTATAGTGTAGTATAGTGTAGTATAGTGTAGTATATTATAGTGTAGTATATTATAGTATAGTGTAGTATAGTGTAGTATCGTGTTGTATATTATAATAGTATATTATAGTGGTATATTTTAGACCCACCATGGGTAAATACACTACCCATAGAGGTATTGTTCGAGCCTACGAATTCCAATGACTCGTCCAAGGCGTCATACCCCGTGACTTGGACTCATCCTTTCGTCTTACCTCGTGACATGGCGTTTAACCACCATGCTCCACTTCTCTGGTACTCACAGGCTAACTATATAAGTACTCGGATTCCCACCTATTGGGAATCCATCAACGAATGAACATAACCCCCAGTACTAGACGTATTCAAGAATCTAACAGTATATTATAGTGTAGTGTAGTGTAGTATAGTGTAGTGTAGTGTAGTATAGTGTAGTATAGTGTAGTATAGTGTAGTATAGTGTAGTATAGTGTAGTATAGTGTAGTATAGTGTAGTATAGTGTAGTATAGTGTAGTATATTATAGTGTAGTGTAGTATAGTGTTGTATATTATAGTAGTATAGTAGTATAGTGTAGTATAGTGTATATTATAGTGTATACTCAATTATTCCCAGAGATCACAAATCAACACTTGATGCGACCACCATTTCGCAGCCACATTTCATCACATAGCCTTACACTGCTTCGAATGCACTTAATGTCTAGTCAAGTAGACTGCAATTTTATTGAGGAGTCTTTTTATTGAGAACTTGCACAAAAAAAGGCTATTCATAGGTGTACTGGCGTTCGAGAGGGACTAATTGGACATTTCTCGAAAATAGCACATTAGCAGTAGTGTTAGCAGTAGTATTAGTAGTAGTATTAGTAGTAGTATTAGTAGTAGTACTAGTAGTAGTAGTACTAGTAGTACTAGTAGTACTAGTAGTAGTAGTAGTAGTAGTAGTAGTACCAGTAGTTTAATAGTAGTAGTAGTAGTACTAGTAGTACTAGTAGTAGTAGTAGTAGTAGTAGTAGTACCAGTAGTAGTATTAATAGTAGTATTAATAGTAGTACTAGTAGTACTAGTAGTACCAGTAGTTTAATAGTAGTAAGTCAGATCTGCCATGGGTAGTCTACCTTTGGAGGATTAGAAAGTCTCTCTGCCCCAACCTAATTAGGGCTACTACGAACTCCATATCAGCATTCGACCAACAATGATGGCCCTTTTTCGAAGATACCAAGAACAATCATCACCATTGTTCTTGGTGAAGAGTTTTCACTGCCACGTTTCTCTTCAAAAGCTATATAAATCGCACTGGTTCCTCTTGGTGAGGAACCATCAACGGATAAGTAGATAACTTAGTACAATACGTTCAACAAGAATCTAACATAGTGTAGTATATTATAGTGTAGTATAGTAGTAGTGGTAGAGTATAGTAGTGGAGTATATTATAGTGTAGTATATTATAGTGTAGTATATTATAGTGTAGTATATTATAGTGTAGTATATTATAGTGTAGTAAATTATAGTGAAGTATATTATAGTGTCGTATATTATAGTGGAGTATATTATAGTGGAGTATATTATAGTGGAGTATATTATAGTAAGGTATGGTATAGTGTAGTAGTAGAGTAGAGTATAGTAGTGGAGTAGAGTAGTGTAGAGTAGTAGTGTACAGAGTAGTGGTAGAATAGAGTAGTAGAATAGAGTAGGTGGTCCTGATTAACAATAAGATTATAGTCCGTCGGATAATACAACTCCTGATTATTCATACATGACCGTTTAATCACATGAACTGTATACAAATTGCAGGTAAAAAGAAACAATATTTTATGGTTATTACGTAGACTTAACACCTATATGTTCGAATGGAAATATCTTCTTCTGTATAATTATGCACATATATTTGTAAGTACTGTGAAATAATCATGATTGAATTTACCATAGAGTGGATGAATGCATATGGTTAGATAAAGTTGGAAGACTAGAATGTCGTCTATTTTGGAGACGTATATTCTGAAAGAGCGTGTTAGATAAAGTTGAAGACTTTTTGCTAAATAAGTTTCACTCATATCCGGTATCATCGGACTTATTAATATCCATATTACGGCCATACAAGATGCCATCTTTAAAGCTTAAGCGTAGTATTAGAGTAGTAGTAGTAGTAGTATTAGAGTAGTAGTAGTTGTAGTATTAGAGTAGTTGTAGTATTAGAGTAGTAGTAGTATTAGAGTAGTAGTAGTATTAGAGTAGTAGTAGTATTAGAGTAGTAGTAGTATTAGAGTAGTAGTAGTATTAGAGTAGTAGTAGTAGTAGAGTAGTAGTAGTAGTAGTATTAGAGTAGTAGTATTAGAGTAGTAGTAGTAGTAGTAGTAGTAGTTGTAGTAGTAGTAGTATTAGAGTAGTAGTTGTATTATGTTAGATTCTCGAATACGTCTAGTACTGGGGGTTATGTTCGTTCGTTGATGGATCCTCAATAGGTGGGAATCCGAGTACTTATATAGTCAACCTATGAGTACCAGAGAAGTGGAGCATGGTGGTTAAACGCCATGTCACGAGATAAGACGAAAGGATGAGTCCAAGTCACGGGGTATGAAGCCTTGGACGAGTCATTGGCATTCGTAGGCTCGAACAATACCTCTATGGGTATTGTGTCTGCCCATGGTGGGTCTAACTTCGACTAAATAATCTACTCTATACTCTACTCTATTCCATACTACTCTACTACTGTATACTGTATACTCTACTACTCTACTAGTATACTAGTGTAATCTATACTCTATACTACTCTATTCCTTACGACTCTACTGCTATACTCTACTACTCTACTACTCTACTACTCTACTACTCTACTACTCTATACTCTATACTCTATACTCTATACTCTATACTCTATACTAATATACTACTACTAGTGTAGTCTAATACCATACTTCATACTACTCTATACTCTCTACTACTATACTAGTGTAATCTATACTACTCTACTACTACTAGTATAATCTACTCTACTCTATACTACTCTACTAGTATAATCTACTCTACTCTATACTACTCTACTAGTATAATCTACTCTACTAGTATAATCTACTCTACTAGTATAATCTACTATACTAGTATAATCTACTCTACTAGTATAATCTACTCTACTAGTATAATCTACTCTACTCTACTCTCTTTATAACTGTATACTCTACTCTATACTCTACACCTATGCCTAATTTGGTCTATATTGGTACATCTACACCGTTCGTTGGTATCTGTAGAATACGGAGCTGCTTACGACTTTGGGAGTAGAAGCTTAATGGCAGAGCCCTGTCAAGAATGGATCTAGTCTACACTACTATAAGGTTTGTACTGCTATAAATCTCACAACTAAAAGGTTTGTACTGGTATAAAATCTCACTACTGAATATTCACACTTTTCAGTCTACTCTGTAGTCTATATTCTATATTCTATATTCTATATTCTATATTCTATATTCTATATTCTATATTCTATATTTTATATTCTATATTCTATATTCTATTCTATATTCTATATTCTATATTGTTCTAGTCTATAGTCTAGTACTGGGGTTATGTTCATTGATGGATCCTCAATAGGTGGGAATCCGAGTACTTATATAGTCAACCTATGAGTACCAGAGAAGTGGAGCATGAAGGTTAAACGCCATGTCACGAGGTAAGACGAAAGGATGGGTTCAAGTCACGGGGTATGACGCTTTGGACGAGTCATTGGCATTCGTAGGCTCGAACAATACCTCTATGGGTAGTGTATTTACCCATGGTAGGTCTAACATATTAGTATTAGTAGTAGTATTAGTAGTATAGTAGTATAGTAGTAGTAGTAGTTGTAGTAGTAGTAGTAGTAGTATTAGTAGTAGTAGTAGTAGTAGTAGTATTAGAGTATTAGTATTAGTAGTAGTATTAGTAGTATAGTAGTATAGTACTAGTAGTAGTTGTAGTAGTATTAGTATTAGTATTAGTATTAGTACTAGTAGTAGTAATGTGTAAAGTTAATGATTGTATTAGAAACGTCATATGAGAACTGTATAGAGCAACACAAAATACGATTGAATTTGATGATCAGGTGACGACAACGTGATTTGGCAATTGTGCATGGGCTTGGAATTGGAACAGTACTCATGGATGTAAAGGGCAGGGCTCGTAATCGTCATAATGGCCATTTTCAACAAATAAAAAAAAACAACAAAAAACCAGGCAATTTTTTTCATTAAGACACGAGATGTTCTAAATCACCCATTAGAGTGTTTAATCTACGAAAAATAAGGTAAAAGTGTCAACCACCTAAGAGTAGTTGGGGTGAAAAATGTACATCAAGCACTTATGTGGGGCATGACTCTGCTTCTATGGTACTAGAAGAAAAACGAGTCAAGTATTTTGCTTTCCACGGAATCTCAGCTCTAGTAAGTGCCAGTATATTGGTGTAGTACTAAAGTCTGGTACTCCAGTCTCCCGGTACTTATGGAAGTGTACTAAAGTCTGGTACTCCAGTGTCCTGTATATACACAATCAATTGGGACAGCTTAATGAATTTGTCTTTCCATGTAAGTCGTAATTTTTTTGTGTGAAATTTTGGTGAGAATACCAGGAATTATGAGAGCCACTTTTAGGGGACCAAAAAAAGAGGAAAATAAAAATCACAAAAAATACTTGATGTTCCTTTTTTAATCCCACATTCTCAAAACCACTAATACGATTTTTCAAAATTCCTCCTAACATTTCGGTAGTATTCTGGTCCCAATGCCACCTCTATGGTGTATCACGTGCGCATCCATTCAGCCAGCACAACCATCACCTCAAGCCCCATTTCACAAAATTGCTAGTTGCTGAATCTACTCTAATAAGATTCTGCTATTGATACACTTTGGCAATGACGTTATGTTATTTAGTGTAAAACTAGAGTCTCGCAGTAGTCAGTAGTCAGTAGTACTATTAGTAGTATTGGTATAGCTCAATATAGGGTAGTAGTATTGGTATAGCTCAATATAGGGTAGTAGTATTGGTATAGCTCAGTATAGGGTAGTAGTAGAGTAGCACAGCTGGAGATATATAGTAATTTTGTTGAGCGTTATTATCCACACTCTTGATCTGAAAAGCTAGCTGTTGGACCTGATTTTGACACTCCAGGAAGTACTAAAAATGAAGTATAGAAAATCCTGTATTCACACATGGAAATGGATGTCTGATCAAATTCAAAGAGATGTATATTTGGGAAGTGCTGTACTACTCTGGCGAAAGTACACACTGACTTATGGTAATTACTCTAGGATCTATTCGGATGTATATATACATTTGCCACGCGAGGTGCCGTTTCTAGTTCAACTTGCTGTCGCCAGCCTTCTTGCGTCTCTGCACAATGTCAGCCAACACGCCGCCCGAGTGCATCAAGCCGTATTGGCGGAACTGCTTGATGGCCGCGTTGATCTCGGCGGCCTCCTTGTCTTCGATAAACTTCTCAAAGTACTCGCCCTGCTTAATGAAGTACTCGTAGCTCAACACCAACTTGTCGTCAGAGATATCGCTCAAGGAGTTCTTGGACGAAACTGGCGTGTTGAAACCCTCGCCGTCGCCCAAAAACACTCCCAAGTGCTTCAACCGCTCAAACAACCCGGCCTGGTGTGCAGGCACCATTCCCCCGTGCTCCTTGATCTTGTACTCTCTGTAGGCATCCTTGTACTCGTCAGCATTAGCTCTCTTGGAGCCGGTCCAGCCCAAAGCCACCAATTCATCCTTGGTGACCAGCTTCTTGATGGGTCTTCCAAACTTGAACACTCTTCTGGGGTTGAAAAGACCCAGGTAGAGCACGAAAAAAACGCCCAACACCTTGATGATGTGGAACAAGAAAAACGCAATCTGAGCCCCCAAGTTGACGGGTTCCTGCAAGTCCTTAACAAACACATCGGCAATGTGGTTGAAGTTGTAGCGAGTGGCCAAGTACGACATCAAGTACGACACCTGATTGGTCAAGCAGATGCCCGGCGTGGGAGACACCACATCAGGCAAATCCGTATAGAGCCACACCACCAAAAACGCAATGAACAGGTAGAAGCCAAACGCATGGAAGTGCCACACAGGCATGACCAACTGGCCCGGCCAGCAGTGTTTCAGCACGGTTTCATCCATAGCAACTCTACGCTGGTACTTCTTCTGCCCCGTCTCATACGAAAACAAAAGGGCCCCGTCCTCGGTCAAGTAACCAGGCGCCGTAGACACAATGAAGCCCACGGGTTTAGGCGAATGAAACACATTGGGTCTCAAGGAAATGGGGAGCGTATCGAAAATACGAAGAAGGTCCCGGAACTGAGTCTTGGACGAAATCTGCAAGCAATAGTCCTTCTCCATATCGTCATTGAAGCGCAAGTAGATCTCCAACGCCGACTCCGGCTCCAGCTCCTCCACCACCTCAATAGCAGCATCCCTTGCGTTCAGGCCATCCCCACGGGCATCCTTAGCAGGTCTTCCCTTTTTTGACACCTGTGACACGTTTACGTCTTGTGTGGCCAGGGACATGTTGGAGAGAAAAGAGAGAAAAGAGGGAAAAAAGCTGGCGAGGTGGGGCGCGGGGAAGACATGCCAGACCCACCGGGTGCGGGCCACTATGCAGGACCCCAGGACTCTAGTCTACGGTCCCAAAGTCCAGGATTTTGTCCACCATGCATTATTATTACGAGATAATGAATGTAATATCGGCATATCTGATACCACTAGTAGATTCATTTGAAGAGTAAGTAAAGTAAGTAGCTAAAAATAAAAAAGTAGCAGATGCAACCCCATCCATTAAGAAAAGTATATGTGAAGCACTACATGCATTAGATGGTTTCTGATCTAAAACAGTTAAGAAGCAGTTAATGAAAAAAATCAATAACTTTTTCAATAATTAAGTCTAGGGTGTATTTTGGACTCTAGAACTTTTGGGTGAACTGAGATCATGACCTCCGATTACTATTACAAGGACTAATAATTGGAGTGATGGTGAGAGTATGATCAACTTTATGATGACTATTTGATAGATTTATGGCCAAATGAGGAAATCAATGTAGCTTCTGCTGTAAACATAAAATAACAATAATAATAATAATAATAATAATAATGATATAGCTGTAAAAGTAGAGTCAAACATGTAGCTGATATTTTGATGAAATACTAGCATATAAAAAACTACGTTCGTTGATGGTTCCTCAAGGAAAAGACCCTAGGGGTTTATACAACTCTGAGAGAAAACGTTCTGTGACTACAGACTATAAGATCAATTCAGTGTCTTAGCTATGGTTATATTCAGTCATGGTTAGTTCACGTATCTCACATACCATGTAATAGAATAGACTACCATTAAAGTTTAGTATAAACTGGGACCATGATTCAGTGTAGTAGTGTAGTACAGTAGTACAGTAGAGACTAGTACAGTAGAGACTAGTACAGTAGTACAGTAGTACAGTAGTACAGTACAGACTAGTACAGTGGTACAGTAGAGACTAGTACAGTAGTACAGTAGAGACTAGTACAGTAGTACAGTACAGACTAGTACAGTAGTACAGTATAGACTGGTACAGTGGTACAGTACAGACTAGTACAGTAGTACAGTATAGACTAGTACAGTGGTACAGTACAGACTAGTACAGTAGTACAGTACAGACTAGTACAGTAGTACAGTACAGACTAGTACAGTAGTACAGTACAGACTAGTACAGTAGTACAGTACAGACTAGTACAGTAGTACAGTACAGACTAGTACAGTAGTACAGTACAGACTAGTACAGTAGTACAGTACAGACTAGTACAGTAGTACAGTACAGACTAGTACAGTAGTACAGTACAGACTAGTACAGTAGTACAGTACAGACTAGTACAGTAGTACAGTACAGACTAGTACAGTAGTACAGTACAGACTAGTACAGTAGTACAGTACAGACTAGTACAGTAGTACAGTACAGACTAGTACAGTAGTACAGTACAGACTAGTACAGTAGTACAGTACAGACTAGTACAGTAGTACAGTACAGACTAGTACAGTAGTACAGTACAGACTAGTACAGTAGTACAGTACAGACTAGTACAGTAGTACAGTACAGACTAGTACAGTAGTACAGTACAGACTAGTACAGTAGTACAGTACAGACTAGTACAGTAGTACAGTACAGACTAGTACAGTAGAGACTAGTACAGTAGTTAAAGCTTTCAAACATTGTGACCTTTTAGTGGTACTTCCGATGGAGTAAATAACCATAGAGTTTCGAAACCGCCTGCAGAGCAATGGTAAGGATTGTTCTAGAATATTGACATGGTATTACATTGTCCACTTTACGATCGGACAGAGTAGGTTCTATAGGCCGGGTCCAGCATATGGTAGATCTAACAAAGACTATGATTGGATATTTTTTGGACACTAATTGGCAGTGTAATAAGGTGGAGTTAGTATTGATTTATACACTCCCTATAATACTATCACAATACACTCCCTATTAGAATATCACAATACACTCCCTATTATAATATCACAATACACTCCCTATTATAATATCACAATACACCCCCTATTAGGTCCCCAAGGTTAACAGCCTCTAGTTGATAGAACAAAGTAGCTAAGGGAAGTCGGCAAAATTGATCCGTAACTTCGGGTTTACTGCCTGGCTCGCTTGACAATCGATTATCAGAACTGGTATGGACCTTGGGAATCTGACTGTTTAATTAAAACATATTGCGATGCTCCCAAAGAACGTTGATGTAATGTGATTTTTTCCCAGTGCTCTGAATATCAAAGTAAAGAAATTCAATCAAGAACAAAAGACTGGGTAAACGGACGGAGTAATTATGACTCTCTTAAAGTAGCCAAATGCCTCGTCATCTAATTAGTCACGCGCAGGAATGAATTAACGAGATTCCCACGGTCCCTATCTACCATCTAGCGAAACCACAGCCAAGGAAACGGGCTTGGCAAAATCAGCGGGGAAAGAAGACCCTGTTGAGCTTGACTCTAGTTTGACTCTAGTTTGACATTTTGAAAAGGCATGAAGGAGAATGAAGGGTGTAGAATAGTGGAGCTCCGGGCCAGTGAAATACAACTACCTCCATCGTCTTTTGACTAATGAAAGAATTACTCCCTCGTTTTTTGACTAATGAAAGAATTACTCTAAGTACTTTTTAAAATTCAGAAACTGTCTAATGGGAAGTTTGGCTGGGGCGCACATCTGTTAAATAATAACGCAGATGTCCTAAGGGGGGCTCATGGAGAACAGAAATCTCCAGTAGAATAAAAGGGAAAAGCCCCCTTGGTTTTGATTTTCAGTGATTACAAACCATGAAAGTGGGGCCTATCGATCGATTATGTTTTCAGATTTGAGGCTAGACGTGCCAGAAAAGTTACCCCAGGGATAACTGGCTTGTGGCAGTCAAGCGTTCATAGCGACATTGCTTTTTGATTCTTCGATGTCGGCTCTTCCTATCATACCGAAGCAGAATTCGGTAAGCGTTGGATTGTTCACCCACTAATAGGGAACGTGAGCTATTCCCTAACTATCACAATACTCTCCCTAACTATCACAATACTCTATGAAAATATATGTTACTATTATACTATACGGCAGATATAGTAGAAGCGAGTATAGAGTATGTTGTAGTATGCTCTATCATAATCCAAGAAAGTACCGTAGTTCTTGAAGCAGTAAACGTATACTTTATCGTTGCCTTATACTTGCATGTTGAATGCCATACTTACTTGCCTCAAAATCTGTGGTAAAAACTTGGGTATCCTCTGAGAATTCACGTACTGGTGCTGAGTCATTACTCTGTATATATCCGGGGTGCAATAATATAAAGTATCTTAGTAGAATACCATAGAGAGTAGAGTAAAGTAGAGTAGAGTAGAAAGTAGAGTGAGTGTAGAGTGTAGAGTGAGTGTAATGTGAGTGTAATGTGAGTGTAATGTGAGTGTAATGTGAGTGTAATGTGAGTGTAGAGTGTAGAGTAGACTCGAGAATAGCACCATAAAAACACACCTAAATCAACTCTTCCGTCTACTCTCAAATGTATACATGATGTCGATGTATTCTGGATAATCCATTTTGATAGTGGTCATCTCCCAACTTATACCAGTTTCCTGTGCTTCACAGTACAATTTCAATACTATAGGGCACTTTTACTTTATAGGTATCTCCGAGACAGAAACGGATAATCGAATGTACCGTGGAAAACAGCAAACTAAAAAAACATTTTGATTCAACTAAGTCATATTATAAATGCATAATAAATTAATACAAGTGAGGCATAAGGAAATTTGTAGACTTAAAATGTCATTATTACTTTATGAATTTATGGATTTATACGTATGGAAATGGAAAATGGAACAAGATCCAAAACCCCGAGGCCCAGAATAGTTGTGTTCGCTTAAATATATTTCTTTTCTTCCGATACTACTCCACCATAGTAGATTCCTAATACCTAATCGTTCCTATATTCGTGGTTTATTCCCTACAGGAAGGCCGAGTGTTGATCCTGCTTAACTCCTCATACTTACCCGGTGGCTATACCCAAAGGGGATATTTAGCTGCAAAGGGCTTCCTGCCAACAAATCAGTAACCGTAGGTTCAAACCCAAATGCGTTGTGGAAGCTCCATATGGGATGGAACATACTATACTATTTCAATGTACTCCTTCTATTGAACTATGCTACCCCAATTACTAATAAGGCGAGTACAAGGCTAGTATATGGCTAGTAGATAGTTAGTATATGGCTAGTAGATAGTTAGTATATAGCTAGTAGATAGTTAGTATATGGCTAGTAGATAGTTAGTATATGGCTAGAATATCTAACAATCAGTATGTGAAAGCCTTTCTTCCTAAACAATGACTGGGTATGACTGGGTATGACTGGGTAGACATGCTTGTGAGCTAGGGGCCCAGTTTATATTAACCATAAGTCATCACACACATATAGACTCCACAATATCCATAGACACTATGATTATCAGACACACTGGATATCACTATTCTGAACACACCAAACTGTAAGACCAAAAAAGACCAAAGTAGTAGACCCCATTAGTAAGATGAATAAGAGACGTCCATGGAGGTACAGCTAGAGCAATCAATAGTATTATTTCTAGCCCTATGATCATAATAGTTTGGACTGGCCAAATTCAGCCGTAGTATTAAAGATGCATCTTTGAAATTGATTCGAAAAGAGGTTGGTGTATCAGCCATCTTTTACTTGTTTAAGATCCATCCAAGAAAATTCTTATGCCATTTTTCCGTAATAGTGACACAACTGATGGTAATTATTACTGATATCTGCATTCAACTTATCTCCAGCCGGTTTGTTTTTGTCCATAGCTTTGAATGTTGCTTTGACTATAATTCTGACTGTAATTCTGACTGTAGTTCTGACTGTAATTCTGACTGTAATTCTGACTGTAGTTCTGACTATAATTCTGACTGTAGTTCTGACTGTAGCTTTGATTGTAATTCTAACTGTAATTCTGACTGTAGCTTTGACTGTAGTTCTAACTGTAATTCTAACTGTAATTCTGACTGTAGCTTTGACTGTAATTCTGACTGTAATTCTGACTGTAATTCTGACTGTAATTCTGACTGTAATTCTGAGAGGGCATGAGCGATAGAGTAAATACCCCATCAGCCACCGCTGCTGAATACCGTTAAGGGAAATCTCGTTTATAGTGACCAGCAACCCAGCCTAGGGTATGCGGGATTTCCAGTAACGCATTTGCGTTCGTGCCTCCCAATGCCTTAGAAATTGTCAACGAGTACTTAGCATGTACGGAGTCTATGTATTACGTAGAGGCGTTGGATGCGGTTGATTGATGCACTATGTGCAGGTCACTAGTGAGTGAAAAGCTTTCCCCCACCTCGTACCTCGTCTACAACTTTGGTCTTGTAAGGCACAACTTACATATCCCTGTATATCGATATATATACCAAAGCATAAGTTGAAAGAAATTGATGAACTTGGCAAACTTAGAAATGGCTAGTTTCGCCCGTGCGACTTATTGGAAACCCTAGAAATCAGAGAAACACCCTCAACTCTCCAAAATGTCTTGATATCCATGTCTACATATTACCTTTTAATGGAGCAAGCAAGTTTACTATGAGACATATCCCCACTGGCTCTACCTACGATTTCTTTGATCGTTTTGGTGCCACCATGATGCCATTTTTTGATCGTTTTGGTGCCACCATGATCCCAGTTTTGATCGTTTTGGTGCCACCATGATGCTACTTTCTGGACGTTTTGGTGCCAGGCGTGGAATTTATTATGACACATCTCCAGGTTGGATAGTGACAACAAGCTTTTGAATGGACGTTTTCATTCATGCAAATTGACCAACAGCAGCGAAGTACACAAGATTTTCTACGAGATGCGGGTCCCAATCCATGGGCGTTGCTTCGAAGTGGAAATCTACGCCTTGCCCCATGAAGAATCATCCAAGACCTTGGCGACGGCTGAGTCACTCGAGAAATTGACATGGAATTGCGTTGCTGTGGACATTTACCTCTTGCCCTTATACAGAGCAACTTCTCCAGGAAAACAGTGAGGTGGAAGTTGAAAAAGAAAACTATGGTATTGAGGAGGTGAGGAGCCTCCAACATGTATCTTTGGATACTCCACGTGGATCTATTGAAAGCCGATCATCAGACCACTTGGCTGTTTTCGTGGCTATGTTTGATGGCAAAGTGAAACCGCTCTCCAGTCTGAATTATAACACAAACGGTGTGAATTTGAGCTTCTTGTTTTTTGGATCTTTAAAGGACGACCCAGTTGAGTTCACATTACAAGATAACTACGCTAGCACTGAGCATACATCCATGTCCGGGAATGTGGGGTTTTGGATGGCTTGATTGTATTTGGTGCTGGTGTGCCTCGGACACTATTAGATTTACACACCAAAAAGAAACTTCCAAAAGGTTCCTTCCACTCCTGCCTGATGTCCAATACCGAAGAATACTTAATATATGAGGGAACTTCCAATTGTCCTGAAGTGGACATTTATCTCTGGCCTTACGATAAAGCTATTTGATCTACGAAGAAGAATGTGGTCCGTCTGAAAAAAGAAGGTCTATAAACCGTATGTGTTATGGTTCACCTGACAAGACTAAGCATTAAAATCCTGAAAAAAAAAATGGCTAAAAAGTCCAGGAGCAAAGGCATCACTGTTTATAGTGGTGTGGCCAACCTGATGTCTGAAGGCAGCTCACCAGATAATAATGCTGTAACCAACTAAAGGACCACCAGCAATAAGGGATCCGATGAGGACGAACCACTTCGACCAGCTCCCATGAACTGCCTCAAACTTACGCCCTTCTATCTTACGGGAACCTTCAATAGAAACTTATTCTCCTATCATCAATTTAGGGACAATACCTGATTTGCCTTGCTAGAGATGAAGAGGGGTTCTGAGGCATTGGTGCACCGCGAATAAAGTATGGTACGGTTGATATAGTCCAATGCTCCATATCACCAGTCTATACAAAGCAAATTTTGAATGTAACCCATTCCTTTCCTTAAAGTGTATCACAAGGCTATATTGCTAGTTCTTTTTTATCTTTAATTTAATTAGTTGAATTTATATGCTTTGCTATGGCTTTTCTTTCGCGGCCTCCTTTATGTAAAGGACGGGAATATTTCCCTACATTGTGCGAACAGGTCACTGTCAAATATATAATACACCCAATAAAAAAATATTCTACAGCTGATCATTGAGTAATAGTTTTACTAGATGGATTTCCATGATTGGCGGAGGGTGATACAAATTCTGGAGGTTTTGGAGGTGATGCCCAAAGTGAAAGTTTAGGTGGGAATGGTCAGACGAAAGGTAGTCCCTTGCTTTAGTTCGGGTTGTTGGACTTGGCCGTGACTCCAAGCACATTGACTATATCCTCTAACAGCATACCATTCATGTCAGCAAACTTTTCAGTGTCAAGGAGCAAGTTGTTGGTCATTTTTCCAATAACATCAACAATCTTTTGGTTTTGCTCAGAATCGATTTGAGTAGGTGCGGCGTAAGCCGCGGGGAAAAGAGCCAGAGGAACTTCCTAGTCAGTGGGTTAAGGAAATTTGAATCTTTTGATGATGAGTGGAAATTTAAGAAAGAAGCCTAGCCATTTCATCATCAATGTGAAAAAGAATATGTACTGGAGAGGTGCCTTGTTTGTAGGCTAGATACACCATGGGTACCGACAGTACATAAAACGTTGGAGTTTACGGAATGAACCAGAGTTTGAATGGTTTAGCATGATACAACCCTGGAACTTCCAGGATTTTCTTCACTTGTTGGAATCCCACTACAACTGGTGAAGATCAGATCTCTCAGATCGCGCCGAGTATACAGCTTTTGTTGAGGCAAGGAGGCAGCATATATTAAGTAGATAAAATCTATTACATCCAAGACTACTTTCGTTAAGTTTTAGTAAGGGGCTGTCGCTTGACCGTTTAAGTTGACGACTAATGTACACGGGACGGTGTATGCAGGAAAGGAGGAATAAACTAAGTACGTACTAAAAATACACCTTTAGGTACTTTTTTTCACTAATAATAACTACAGTTTAACATTGATGTTCTTTTTTCACTGATTTTCATCAGCCGGCGGTTAATTTAGATTTCATAATGGAGGATCTTACATAGTTAAGGCCGTGTTTTATGGTAGTAGGTGAAAAATACTTTATATATCAGTCAAAAACCACCTTTGAGATGAAGTATCTTAAAAAATGTTTTTGAATGTATGTTTGTGTGATTGTTCGGTGGTTTAAGAAAATAAAAACTTGGAGTATGGACGCAAAAATCTGAATTTGAAGATATCACTACGAAATCAAATCAAGATAATTTAGTGTATTGTCTGATACTCTGTCGATTTATTCTACACCATGACCACACCTTCCAGAATGATTCATTTCCTAGGCAAACCACAAGACCTTAAAGTAGTAACTACTGAGTTACGTCATTTCAATTTCGACAGAGCAGCGGTACGGGATGGACAAAGTGGCTACTTTAAGCTTGACAGGTCTATCAGACTTGTCGTTTTTGTCCGGCTTAAAAAGGTTATATGGTCATTGATCTAACTAAAATTCAATCTGGTGGAGCCCACAGAAGCTTAATTGTGGGGGCCATCTTGAAGTTCCATTGTTAAAAATACTTCCCGAAATAAAGTGAAATACTTTGAGTAAACTTGCAGGAAATGATGAATTATTAAAAGAAAAGAATTATTAAAAGAAAATGATTATTAAAAGAAAATGATTATTAAAAGAAAAGAATTATTAAAAGAAAATGATTATTAAAAGAAAATAATTATTAAAAGAAAATAATTAGTAAAAGAAAATAATTATTAAAAGAAAACAATTAGTAAAAGAAAATAATTATTAAAAGAAAATAATTTTCAAAAGAAAATAATTATTAAAAGAAAATAATTTTCAAAAGAAAATAATTAGTAAAAGAACAAAACTTACAGTTCTTTCATTTTCTGTATTCGCTGAATTAATTTCATTATCCACCATTGATGGTAAATATTTTTCCTCTATATAGATAGAGTCATTATCGTTAATAGAGAGATTAAGAGAGTCGAAATCTAAAAGTTGATCGTTACAAATTGGACAGATATATTTCTGTTTTGATATAAGTTGACACCTGATATCTGGTAGACCCACCATGGGTAAACCACTACACTATACTATACTATACTACACTACACTACACTACACTACACTACACTACACTACACTACACTACACTACACTACACTACACTACACTACACTACACTACGTCTCTTCCTTTACTTAGATGTGGGAATACCACTTTTATACTTCAACAACGTTTGTTAACCTAAGTTGTATTGGTTATGGTGGTCGTTTGTTAACCTAAGTTGTATTGGTTATGGTGGTCGTTTGTTAACCTAAGTTGTATTGGTTATGGTGGTCGTTTGTTAACCTAAGTTGTATTGGTTATGGTGGTCGTTTGTTAACCTAAGTTGTATTGGTTATGGTGGTCGTTTGTTAACCTAAGTTGTATTGGTTATGGTGGTCGTTTGTTAACCTAAGTTGTATTGGTTATGGTGGTCGTTTGTTAACCTAAGTTGTATTGGTTATGGTGGTCGTTTGTTAACCTAAGTTGTATTGGTTATGGTGGTCGTTTGTTAACCTAAGTTGTATTGGTTATGGTGGTCGTTTGTTAACCTAAGTTGTATTGGTTATGGTGGTCGTTTGTTAACCTAAGTTGTATTGGTTATGGTGGTCGTTTGTTAACCTAAGTTGTATTGGTTATGGTGGTCGTTTGTTAACCTAAGTTGTATTGGTTATGGTGGTCGTTTGTTAACCTAAGTTGTATTGGTTATGGTGGTCGTTTGTTAACCTAAGTTGTATTGGTTATGGTGGTCGTTTGTTAACCTAAGTTGTATTGGTTATGGTGGTCGTTTGTTAACCTAAGTTGTATTGGTTATGGTGGTCGTTTGTTAACCTAAGTTGTATTGGTTATGGTGGTCGTTTGTTAACCTAAGTTGTATTGGTACGGTGGTCAAAGAGAAGAACCGAATCGGCCAATAAACATACGAAACAGAGTACTGGACGTAACCAGAATCTAACAATATCACGTTTATATGAAATAATCATAGCTCTTTTTAGATATGGTTCTTGACTTTATATAGGAATATTTTTTCAGAGATCAAATACTGCAAAGTTAAAAAGAAATATTAAAGTTTATTTTATAGACTATTTCACTTCTAAACCCCATCATTGATCAGGTATTTATATAAACAGTATGTCGAAAATAATTAGTAAGGTGTTTTTATCCTATATCCAAGACGTTAATATTCAACTTATCAATATGCTATTAAAAGATTAGATGTCATGAAATTAGATTTAGGCAAAACCCTTACACCTATACTAAAAGAAAATATAGTAAAATATAAAAAAGATCCAAACACAATTTGAATTTTTGATGATTTTAGCAACGAGGCAAACATTGTAAAGAAAGCTATAAAATCTTATACCAATCTTTCTACTTTCTTGATTTCTACTACAACAGGAATTAAATTTACTAGATATCTTAATTTTGATATTAAGATAGAAGAAATGGTACATATGTCAAAAGATATATTCTATCAAAAAAATAAAAACAAATCTAAATAATGATGTCATTATAATGATAATGGTTATGATTATGAAACTCAAAATTCTGCTTTTAGCAAGTAAATTCTTTCTTTAATAAATATATTAACAAAAATTAAAGAAGAATTGAATACAATAAATCAATTTATTAAAAGAACAAATATTATTAAAGAAGAAATATTATTAAAGAACAAATATTATTAAAAAAGAAATATTATTAAAGAAGAAATATCATTAAAGAACAAATATTATTAAAGAACAAATATCATTAAAGAACAAATATTATTAAAGAACAAATATTATTAAAGAACAAATATTATTAAAGAACAAATATTATTAAAGAACAAATATTATTAAAGAACAAATATTATTAAAGAACAAATATTATTAAAGAACAAATATTATTAAAGAACAAATATTATTAAAGAACAAATATTATTAAAGAACAAATATTATTAAAGAACAAATATTATTAAAGAACAAATATTATTAAAGAACAAATATTATTAAAGAACAAATATTATTAAAGAACAAATATTATTAAAGAACAAATATTATTAAAGAACAAATATTATTAAAGAACAAATATTATTAAAGAACAAATATTATTAAAGAACAAATATTATTAAAGAACAAATATTATTAAAGAACAAATATTATTAAAGAACAAATATTATTAAAGAACAAATATTATTAAAGAACAAATATTATTAAAGAACAAATATTATTAAAGAACAAATATTATTAAAGAACAAATATTATTAAAGAACAAATATTATTAAAGAACAAATATTATTAAAGAACAAATATTATTAAAGAACAAATATTATTAAAGAACAAATAATGCATCCCAAAAAGAGAAAAAACTTCAAATAGCACAAGCCATGTCATACCACCTTTTCTTAGCTCTGGTACGTCACAAGTACCATTGAAAGTCTCTTTTTTTGGTTAAATAGAGGCACTCATATAGCAAAATGCTAGTATAGAATGAGTCTGGTGTCCGGAGCTGTCAGGTTTGACTTCAGACAAGGCAGTACTGGAGTATTGTGGCTCCAAGCATCGATTGGGGCTCCGAAAAAAAGGTCCAGGAAGAACTAGCAGACTTGAACTGGGTGTTCCAAGGACTGGAAAAACGAACTGACGTTACTTGTGTGCATAAAACTGGATCATATAACTGGATCCATTGGCCTATAATTCTAGGACCTCACACAAAGGTTTTGGATGATGAATCTAGCTATATGATACAGGAAAAATATGGTATACGGAAAAGTCACTGTCCTGGGTAAAGATCCGTATTGGCATGTGATATACGGCACATTTTAAGTTGTAGCTGACATATGGTATACAACACCGTATCTTTAATAGGTAGGTGGTCTACTACAATGAAAGACTTCCTAGAATACAAATATAATACACGTTATTAAACACAGCCGGCTCACCCCAATATAAAAAGACAAGCTCCTGCGATTCTATAAGAGTATCCGAAATATATATCAACTGAGGGAGGACATACCAAGATGTCTCCCAACACCAGACCCATCAATATTAATGGTGTAGAGGTGCTGGTGTTTCCATAGGACTTGCACTGACTCTTTTCACTCCCAGTCCTGCACTAAAGGCCTAACTGGGCACCCAAGCCCCGAATCCCCACGTGTTTCTCTGGCCGAACGACGCCGGTCTTTGTCGACATTTAATGGGGACTATAATGGGGATCCCCGGCCAAGAGAAGAACCCCACTCTCGACGCCCAATAAAAGGGCCGCCAATGCCTTCAAGCCCAAACCGTAAGAGATTCAACAGTATGGGAATAGCATGCTCTCGTGCATAGTCACTCTGCTAACTCTTCCTACCAAAAGGCAAGTATTTCCAGAAACTGTAAATGGGAGTGAAAAGCCCATTCTTTGAGCAAAGTAAAAAGCCCATTCTTTGAGCAAAGGCTAAATAAGGGCCAAAAAAGGCCCGAACTTATGCTGCTTGGTGAGTAGATTCTGAGGTTCCTAACGAGGAACTGTTACGTCAATGTTCATTTAAGGTCCATAGAACCATGAAGAAGTGGATCCACCATTGACTGGTCAGTAATATTTCGTGTTTAGTATTGACTTTGCTTAGTATTACGTTCACTGCGTGAAGGTGTAGTGGAGGACCACTAGATCAATAGATTTGTAAGAGCCAAGCTTGCTTCACAGTCCAATTATCATCATAATGTAAAGTCGAGTTAGAGTCGAGTTAGAGTCGAGTTAGAGTATAGTAGAGTATAGAAGATAGTCTCATTAATATTTTAAATACAGGCAGCGCTCTACCCATAGACGTAATATCAAGACCGAGTCGTCTCCTGCCATGATCACGAAGTACTATGATGGCGTGGGATGAGTTGGTGCAAACAAAACTATTGGTCTGATGGAGACTTCTTCGAAGCCACGTTTTCTCTTCTATTATATAAGCCGTTCACATCCCTCAGAGGAATCATCAACAAATACCAGTTAGGCGAGTCACGTGCTAACAAGAATCTAACAGTAAAGATATAGAATATAGGTCATACAATATTTTTTAAGGCCGAGGCTGATAAACGGAAGCCAAAAGGTTCGAAAGTTGTCAACGAGTACTTAGCGTGTACGGAGTCAAGGTACTTCGTACATGTATTGTATGCAGACCAATGAGACATTATGTGCAGGTTGCTAATGGGTGTAGAGTAGTTTCCCCCCCCCCCCCCCCCCCCCCCCCCCCCCCCCCCCCCCCCCCCCCCCCCCCTCCCCC